>JACGDI010005285.1:708958-822342 GCA_014898725.1 Jacaranda copaia | reverse complement strand
GGATACATGGGTTTGAACTTTGAAGTGGAAGAATTCAGAAAGTTCAAATGGAAGAGCATCAGAAACATGATACTAGCATTCAAATACACCGGAATTCATAGCAAAAACCAGCACAAGTACCAGTGGAGTAAAATGATAAACATGTGAAATCATAAAGAGAAGCATAAGGGGGGCCACTTTGGGGAAGTGGATTACGACACAACCAGAGTGAAATTCACTGGGACACCCACAAGAGGCAATTGTACCCCAATGAATAAAGCAGGCCATGCATCCAACTGCAACACAGCTACCAAACCAGTAATCAAAAATAGCAGCATCAGTTTCTATAGCTATCAGCAAGAAGTACAGCAACAACTGATCTACAAGAAAATCGGCTATCACTTCCCAGCTACAGCCACGACCTCATTGCTGTGACACAGTGTAACGGATATAAGCTTACTGCTAGTCGGAGTTCCCAAACAAATAAATGACATCCCATAATTAAGGAGCCAAATAGTGTGCCAGAAATGGTTCAGACAGTTAATATCTTACCACTCTCAGGCTCGCATTAACAGTGATAGATCGCAGAGTGGTTCAGTAAATCATCAGCAAACAGAAAATCTAATTGTCAATAGCAGAAACTCAGATTTAATTCCAAAATAAGAGCAAAAATTAAGGCTTCCAAGAAACATTGAGAATTCCAACACAATTCAAGAATAATATGCTAAATCTATTCCCTTACCAATCATGACATGGTCAAAAAGTTTGTTAAGAAACTGCAGACCGTCACCAGCAAGAAATTATAAAAATCAACAGCAAAATAAAAGCAGCACCAACAGCCGCTTCATCATCTAAAAACATCATCAATAGCTGCTGCATCATCTTGTCAATCAGCAACAACTACTCCTCATGGACACAAACTCTAGAAGGCCAGTAAAGGGGTTCACATGAGTAAAATGTTCAATTATCTAGGGAAGCAATAGTCTAGACAATATTAATATTACCAAACCATCAAAGTAAGATGCAGAAACCATCAAAATAGGACATAACTTTGGATCCAGTACAACAAAAAGGAGTTCAACCTTCACAATAATTCCAGGGAATCACTTAAGGAACCACTACATAGATGATCATAAAATTGATCAAGTTACTTGAGAAGGCAAATGCTGTCACATCACCTAGTTAAAGATTCATTGAGCAGCATTCCATTCCTTTATTCCTGAAAAGGAAAAAGAATTTCATGAAGAACAATTCCCAAGCCAGCAAATAAGAGTGAGATCCAGTACTTACATCAGCCTCAGAACGAGGAGATGAGCTTCGAGAATCAGCTTGTCTACCACGAGGAGATACACTCTTAGGGGTGGTTGATCGATCTTTATGGTTACGAGCATCTGGACTTTCACCCCTAGAAGGAGGGCTTTTGTTTGAAGATGGACTCCTCTGAGGACTAGGACTACGTCGAGCAGGGGAAGCACTGCTACAAACATCAAAAGTTTAATCAGGAATCATCAAAAGCAACACTTAATGCACCTCCATACGCCCATAATGACATTAAATAAGTACCTTCCATAAGACTGACTATGTCTATGCCTCTTGTCATCATATTTGTCTCTTCCACGTTCTCTGCGATAACCTGGACTTCCACTGTGGCTTTGGCTCCTGCTCCTGCTCCTGCTTCGATAATGATAATCCCTGTCCCTGCCTCGATGACGTTCACGTTCATATCTACCCCTACTTGTACTACGGCTTCTCCTTCTATAATCCCTGTCCCTGTAATCAATTCTGCTCATAAATTCATTTTTTCCAATGAGATTGCAACTAATTAAGAATCCTAAAGCAGGATGGGAAAGACAGCCTAATAATGGAAATATTGATTTTTAGGTAAGAAAACAGTTGAAAAATGCCTAGTTTTCTTCTCTCTATCAAGTGGCTACAAATGATACCAAGAAATATTATGGCATGATTAATTCAGATCTGGGTATCTTCAAACACTTTTCTTTATTTTCTAGAATTTCTTGGATTAACTCCAGCAATCCAGCCAGGCTTAATTCAAGAATGTAGATTCAATGTTTCTACTTCAGATAAATTCAAGAAGGAAGATTGCAGGTTTGCGCACACCAAGACTTGCACACATATTACAATGTATATTAGTTAGTGGATTTTTAACTCAACAAGTAATCATAAGAGGGAGAGTACAGGTTAATGACATTAATACCAAAGAGGATCATATATATAGACAGAAAATTCGAACTGTGATTTGCTTGGCATGTAATATAACTGTTTCTGTTTACAGGGTTTAGTGGCTTTGGAGTCATTTAGTGAATGACAACAGTAATACAGCATTGTGTTAATACAAGAGATTGAAATTTCTCTTCAGCGCTTCCTACAAAAAGAAAGTGAAACAAATACAGTTTTTGGCAAAAAAGTGATTGCCCTTCTTCTGCAATATATATATATGTGTGTTCACATGGGGCAGAGAAACTCGGCAATTGATTATGATCATTTGTACTAAATATGAGGTGAGGAAACGAAATAAGAAATTTCAAAGAAAATTCACATTCTATCCATAAATTCAAAATATTACAAATACGTGTTCCAGGGTATTTTGGTAAGTAAATATACAACAAATCCAAGCAAGGGCATTTTTAAGTTACTTATATTTCGGTATGACATCAGCCAACTTTGTTAAGTCAACTAGTGGAAGGAAATTATTTTAAAATGAACATAAGGTACAAGATGGAGCTCTGCAAGTACCAATAGGTAATTACCAATAGCTCAAAGCTGGGAGGTGCAACTGGCCCCAAAAATGGAATAATATCCAACATAACTTCCATATTATTTGCAGCATGAATAGCAGAGACAACAAAGGACGGTTATACAAAATTAGCATAGGAAAAAAGAGACTAAAATTATGGGGTCTAAGAATCTAAGATGGTGAAAGCAGTGACTGTTTATTCTGAATGATAGGTAAGAATTAATAATATTAAAATCCTATATTAGATGGATAAAATAATGTAAACTTAAACATCCATTTCCATGCTTTCCCGCCTAAAACCCATATATACGATGCAGACCATAAATTGAGCAGCCACATATGCAGAGAAGCACAATATCCTACCTTGGTGGAGGACTGCGGCTTCTTGACCTTCCTTTGGACCTGTAAACAGGTTCCTCGATTCTCCCTTTGTGACTGAAGACAAAAACCACTAGAGTTTGTTAGAACTGGATATTTTTTTCCCAAGATAAAAACCACTGGCGTAAAAGTTCAAAACATCTAAGCCACACAGAATCATGAACACACACCACATGACATATAAATTGAAAATAGCCATATGATTCCACAATGAAACTCCAATGAACAAGAAAAGTAATCAAATGTATACCAAATACTTAAACCCTGAACTAACTTGCAAAATCAGGAAGTTAGGGTAGTGAAACAACTCACATTCGCTCAGCATTGGGGCCATATTTAGCAAATTGAACCATTATTTCTCTCCCATCAACAACTCTTCCTGGATATGATAAAAAAGCAAATTACCACAACATATGGAAAAGTGACTTCCATTCATTTCTTATGCTGAAATTTCATTTTTCACCAAACTCACCATCTAGCTTGTCAACAGCCTTTTGAGCCTCATCTTGATACTTATACCGCACAAATGCAAAGCCTCTCGAGTCTCCAGTCCTAAGTTAAAAGAATCACATACAACACCTTAGATAAAGAAATGTAAAAACATATATAGCCAAAATCAATTATGATTTACAAATACTATAACTGCACTAGTTACCAAGGTGGTGCTAAAGCTGAATAACGTTTCGAAATCACATGACAAATTAAACACATGTAATCACACTGAAACTTCTAAAAATAATTATACACACATTAAAACAGCATTTATTAATTAAAAAGACAAATTAGGGTTTCACAATTAAGGTCCTTTTTATCGACTTCATAAAGGAACCCTACAAAATCCAAAATTGGGATACCTCCGGTCTCTGGGGATAAACACATCAACCACTTTTCCATACTTATCAAAGAGAGGAAACAAGTCGTCTGCAGTCGTACCTGAAAAGGGTGTTCATAATAAAAACTCAAAAAAATGTAGAAAAAACTTAATTAGCAATAACGGTGAAGTAAAGAGAGGAAAAATGGAGGAGTAGATACGAAATGTAATGTTGAGAACAAGGAGAGAGTAGGTGTCTCTGATGTCCGGCGGCCCAGATCTTCCGAAGTGCGACATCTGCTTCGCTTTCAAGGAATGATGAATTAGGGCTTTGGATCTGAGGCATATACTGGCTATAAAATTCACTACTAAAATAATTGTGGTGGTTTGCTTGTTTGACGATTTTACCCTTATTTCTTAGCTATGATCGACTCGCTTCCTTGGACCTGGCAAAAAATTACCCAAATCTACATGTATCTATTGGTATCCAAAAAAATATAAGCAATGTGTATTTACAAATTAAATATTTTGAATTATATATTTTGGAAAAATGAGTTTTGAGAGTGGGGTTGAAAAATGTGATGCATGTTTATTTATGATTTAAAAATAATAAGAAAATTATTTTAGAAAAAATTGGTATATTTGTTCATGTTTTAGGAGAGGATAAATTCTATTATAGCAGTCAAACCAATGCCTTTTTATTTGATTTTGAGAGTGTAAATGGATTTTAGTAATATTTTTTATTATTATATAATAATAAAATATTATGATATGTAAATATTTATATATGTATGATTGGTAATGATTGTAATGTAAATGTCATTTGTCAATTAAATTGTAAGGATAATTTGATCATTTTAAAAATTCATTTTATAAGAAAAAGAATGCACATGTTTGGTTATATTCTCCCAAAACAAAATTATTTTGGGAGAATGTAACCAAACATAGCCATAGGTAATTGGCCTTATTTTTTTTACCAATAAAATGCGGGTAATTTTATCGGCCGTCTAATTACCCATCGTTTTTACCCAACCCATGGGTATTCACGAGTAATCCATGAATAATGATTTATATTTTATTTTAATTTTTATCTAATTTTTGCAACTATTTTGGATAGTGTAACACTTTTTTTTTTTTGTTAATGATATCAACAATATTTAAGTGATGTTTAAACTTTTAATTCAAAATTTTTTTGACACATATTGAAATTTTGTTTATGTAACAATTAAATAATATTATATAAATAAAAAAATATTAATTGTTCTTTAACTACAAAAAAAATAAAAAAATTTTATGGATATTCGTCGGTTACCCATTACCTATAGTCACGGGTAATTGGTCCACTATCTCGTATCCAATAAAAAATGAGTAATTTTATTTATCGATAAATTTACCCAACCCATTTTTACCAACTCTTGGACTACTCACGGGTACTCATTTGCCAGATTTAGGCTCTCTGAATACCTAACAAAAAAATATTTCAAGATATGTAGGACTTGTTTGTATAAATTGAATAATTTTGTCAAAATATTTTAGTAAAATAATTTTTGAAAAATAGAATAGGAAAATGTGATGATTGTTTGTTGTATTTTGAATAATAGGTGGAAAATAAATTAGGAAAAAATTGTATGCTTATTTGTATTTTGGGAGGGGATAAAATATAATATCAATAACTTTTTATTAGGTTGATAAGGTGAAATTGATATTTTAAAATTATTCATATTTGCGTATATATAAATTGAGTAGGGGAACAAAAAATGAGAAGGACAAACATTAAGGAATGAGTAGAAAATAAATTATGAGAGTATTATAGACATTTTTTAAATGTATTTTGAATAGTAAAATTAAAAAAATATAATAAATTATTTATTCATATTTTAAAAATTAAAAAATATTTTAACAATTTACAAATAAACAAACCCCTAAAAATGTTTGAATTATTTGATGTGTGTTGGTAGTTTATTTAATTAACCTCAATTTGATAAATTAATTATTATTTCATAACAATTAATATAAAAAAATCCAATCAATACAACAGTATGAAAATATATCAATTAAAATCTAGAATATAAAAATCAACTAAAAAGGTGGATGTTGGAGTAGGGTTAGTTTAATTTTTATTTTACTTTCTTAAAAATATTAAAATATTACATATTAAATGCTCGAAGCGGAGCGGGGAACAAGGTGGATTAGTCCTAAACCTAGCCTCTCACCACCCGCATAAATTTAATATTAAAACTTGTCCCACCTCTAGCAGAGTGGAGGACGATTGATACCTACAAGTAGAATTTAAATTGCTAAGTTTGATATTGGATGAGGTTGAATTAATTAGTTCAAAACACCTCAAAGTACTTTCTTAATTAATTTTGCGCTCCTCTAAGCACAAGTACTTTATAAATATAAATTAATTGCATTTGAATCGAATAACTTTTAAATTTAAATTCAATTTCATTTCAAAAATTTGAGCTTGAGCTTTGTTCATCTTCAACAGGCAAGCTCACACATATAAGAAAATAAATGTTGTCTGAACTAATGCATAGTATGTTATTTAGATTATTCTACAATATAATTATTGTATTATTGATTATTATTAATATTTTTCATTAGAATGTTATGTATATAAAATACACCAATGGAGAATTGAAATTCGAGGAATTTTGAATTCTAGTTTTCAATCTGATGTAAATGACCTAAAATGTACTTTTGGATCTATATTTTACTTCAATAGTGGCGCAGTAAGTTGGAAGATTTCCAAACAATACACCATGGTCAATTCCACCATCGAGGTGAAATACATTGTGGCTTTGGACATATCATGTATATCAATATATATATATATATATTTTAATTCTTTTAAAATTAAATAATATTTAATATTTATAAAAATATAATATATTTTTTATTCATAGTTATATTATTTATTTATACATATCATATTTATCCATATATGTAAATTTTCCTTAATTCTTTTAAAATTAAATAATATTTACTATTTAAACAAAGATATATATAATATGTTTCTATTTATACATAAATATAATATGTATACATATGCAATTATATTTATTAATTAGAATACAATCTCAAGTCACTATTATGTTTTGGTGTGATTAAAATTGGACTTAAGGAGAGCCCATAAAAATGGCAGACAAATCCTAATGGGCTTAAGCTCATAAAGACTAAAATCTATAAATACTAAGTCTGTGAGAAAAATGAAATACAAAAAATCATTTGCAAAATTTCTCAAAGTAGAAGAACTCTTCAAAAGAGCATATTTCTCTACATGCGATCCTAAGAAGATGAACCAACACTTTGCTAGTTTTTAGATATGACCTTGCTCCATTTTTGAGTAGCATTATTTGGTTCCATTTGTGAAAACTTATTAGAAGAAGAAGGAACGTTGTAGATGCAAATGTGGTCAAGAGCCCGTGAACTTAGCAATTAAGTGACTCCAGCATTAGAGAATGTGGAGAGTCACTAGCAAGGAGTATTATCTGGTTTAACATTAGATTCTACTCTTAACATACAGTTGATACTTATGGAGGTAGCCGTGCAATAAGCTCCTATTCTTGGAAAACTAGTTTTGCTTGTTATATAAGAAGCATGAATAACGTTGTTGGAAAGCATTAATGCCTAAGCTGTAGCGAAAGTAGTTGCCTAGTATGCTGAAAGTATCGCCCTCGAAAGCTATAACAATCCTCCTATGGAGTAGGGGGCATTTATCCTTCTTGAAAATATTCAAGCAAAGAGTTGACTTAAGGCATGACGTCGCTCCCCCTTTCTTACCTTGTTAAGAAGAAACTCATTCTTCATTCCAAGCAAATCTAACTTAGCATGTACCAGAGCATACAAAAGTCTAGACGCATTCCTTAGTATTGTGATAATCCAAACAAATAGGGATCTAGTACCACTTATTGGCTGTTGCACTTCTAAGGCATAGTCTTTTCTCTTTAAGAACATCGGGATAACTTCCTCACAAGAGTGGAGCTGTATGACCTGAGTGTGGCCGCATACTGCAAGCTCTATCGTACTACTCTCATGAAGCGAGCCTTGACGTGGTTCAACATGCCGGCAAGTTGTATCACAAGATGGGAAGTATTAGTAGAACTCTTCCTTCAAAACTTTTCTATCAACTGCAAGTTCCCTAAAATAACATCCTATCTATTCATCATCAAGCAACAAGGTGGAGAATCTTTGAAAACCTACCTCAACCGCTTTGTAGAAGTTGTCCACAAGATACAATATGTAGTTAGGAGCTTATTCCCAATATCATCCATCAAAACCTAAAGCTTCTCAAGTTTTGGGAGTCAATTGTTGCAAAGCCACCTGCTGCGCTAGAAAAAGTCCTTATTTATGCTGGGAAATAAATTCACATAGAGAAATTGGCAATCCTTTAAGGGGCCTTTAAGTGAAAGACACATGATGAATAAAGTAACCACACCAAGGGATAAGGAGATCAAAGGCATAGCCCTCATCATACTCTCACTATACACATGTTTGTCATCATGTCCTAAATAGAAATACTAACTATTATGTTGCAACATGGTCTTATTCAGCAATTGCTACAAAAGACCCCATCCAATCCTAAAAAAGCCCAGACCGAATAAATGGTGTCACTTCTACCACACGAGCGAACATACCATGGAGGATTATCGCCATCTAAAAGATAAAATTGAAAAGTTGATTCAAAGAGGATACCTTAAGAAGTATGTAGCTCAAAAGGTGTCCAGCCCAAGGAAGAATTTACTTGGAGAAGAGAACAAGAATTACAAGTGAAAATTAGGTGACTACCCAAATCCTAAGGAACACTGGAGTGATCTTGATAATCTCCCCACAACAAGAGTTATCTTAGTGATATCTAGAAGGCCATCTAGAGCAAACTCCTTGATGCAAGGAAAATATTAACATAAGTAGCCAGACAAGCACAAGCTCATGCCGTTGACCTTGTCCTTGGTGTTTTTGAAGTGTGCCCACCAATACCTCACATCACCTTTATAGAAGAGGACACAATAATGCCTTGGTGATCTTGGCGTCACTTGCTAGCTTTTGAGTCAAGAAAATATTGGTATGCAGTGGTATTTATGTAGATATCTTATTCCATGACCCATTCCTTTAACTTGAAGTGGACAATGCTCAACTATAGAAGATCAAAACCTCTCTAGTGGTACTCATCAGAGATACTATAGAAGCTCTCAAAGAGATACCGCTGCGTTTTTTCTTATATACTTATCTAAGGAAAGCGACAAAAATGGTAAAGTTCTTGGTAGTGAAGACTCACTTCACATATAATGTGATCCTAGAAAAGCCAACCCTAAACCAATTCTAAGTTGTGATTTGTACATACCACTCGAAAATACAATTTCCTATATCAAGTGGAGTTGGTGAAGTGGTGGGTAGCTTGAGAGTAGCTAGAAAATGTTACATTAGCACCCTGAGGAATGTGAAGTCGCCTATCTCCAAGATAGGTCAAATAAAGGATCCTCAAAGGGGCAAGACAATAATAAAAAAGTGTTGTTGGACACAGACCTTGGAGAAGCATGTGTACATTGTAATGCAATTGAAGTATGTTGTTAATAGTACCTCATAATGATAAGTAGCTTAGCTTGTTTACTTTTCTACTTTAGTTTCCTTAGTTTTCTTTCGAATAAATCTTACTCACTTGGGGACAACATTAGCATATCATCAATATTTCCCTAATTATGCAAATTTTTTCATATTTTTCCTATTATGCCTCTTCTATGACTTTGAAATTTACTTATAAGGAGTACATAGGAAGCAGCTTTAGACCTAAGCCCACTATAAATCTCTTCAAGGAACACGAAGAGTACATGGAAATCATTGAGTGTAAACCTATTATAAAAGCTTCTGGTACGTGGTAACTGATGTAATCCTATTATTGACCTTAGGAAGATACACGACAGTCACCCTTCAAAATAGTCCATTATTGACATCCTAAAAAAGTTCACTACTTGCTCTCCTTGAGAGTACGTGGTGTGCTAAAAAAGTCTACTATTGCCTACCTTTAGGAGTACATGATGCTTTCTAAAAAAGTCCTCAATTGGTTCCTTTTAGGAGTACATGTTGATCACTTTGAATATATTCACTAGGGAAAATATCATAAAACACTTGCATTGTCAAGCAAAGGGAGTCCATCTTGAATCCTCACAAAGAGGAAGGCAACAATACCTTAACAGTTAAAAATTATTCAAAGGAAACTCTCTAAGTTCGGTAACTCCCTACATCGTCATGCACTTACTATTAATCCTTTCAGATGACCCATAAATATGTTTGACACTTAGTTTATGCTCAACTTGAGTGTGGAATAACTATTTTTTTCCCTCAAAAAACTCTACTTCATGTAAAGTGAACCAACAAAAATGCTAAGAGGGGGGAGTCCTTGCCACTTTAAGGAAATTTTGTCACTTATTCTTACAATTCCTCTAATTTCATGAACATGTTGTACCCATTGTGCTTCGTCACCTAAAATTCTCTAAGTTTGAGGATAATTATTGAAGGCACTATGTTATCAAAAATTTAACAAAAGATCACGCAATGAAAACAACTCATAAAAAAAGGGAGAAAAATAAGAAAATTGCTACCCTACGCTGGGCGCCTACCTAAACGCTCCAGCCTTGGGTGCCTAGTGGGCATCCCAGCCAGGCATTTGTAGATACCTCAGTAGAATGTTGGCACCATATGCCAACACCCGATCTTGGCACTTTGTGTAGGTGGCTAGATTCAGCATCTAGCAAGAACACTCACAGCGTATTTTTTCCCCAACACTTATGATGATATCTTCATATCTCTCACTCTTCAATTCTTGAAGTATGAGTATGCAATGTCAATAAGTCATACAATTAACTATGTATTTGCTTGAATGCAAAATGAACATAAATAAAGAAATTTTATTACAATCAAATGAGAAAACCACTAAGACTAGAACTAATACTTAGCCTCCATATGAGAACATTTATAAAGAAAAATATCAGACAACTTTTTAGAGATGAATCCTACTCAGTACTACTATCCTAACTATATGTCTTCATTCTTGCAGAACTACTTTAGCTATAACCTCTAATACATTGTTGGGGCCTTTCTTAGATACTCTGGTAATAATGTCAATTGGGATTGTAGGATCCAGCATCAACAAATCCTCTTTAGGGTATCGCTCGATCTTAGCTAAAATAAAGCGATAACTCTAAATAGTCTACTTACAAAACACTATCACTTTTGCTTCTACTGCTTCAAAAAATTCATTAGAACTTTTAAATTCTTTGACAATTTTTTCATGAGTGGCTTTGATGAAGACATTTCCAACACCAGAACTTCTAAATTTCCTTTGCACTCTTCACCTCTTTTATATACTTTGCTTGCTGGTGCTCGTGCTCTTTAAGTAATTGAGCCAACTTCTCTTTCTGGCTACATTGAATAACTATTTTAGTAGCCTCTTCCTTTAGGCATTTGACCACAAATAAGGCTTCCTTTACATAGTGGGGGCATATGCTTAATCAAGTTCCATATCTACATTAAGAAGATGCAAAAATGCTCTAAAGTAAAAAAATCACAATGAAGTAACAAAGAAGAAAAAGAATCAAAATAAAGAAACAAATTCATACCCATGCAAAATTGTCAGTTGCTACCTCAGCTAATTGAGAAAAAAAGAATAACTCCAACTCCTCTCAATCATATTTACATACCACACACCGTATGTAATCGACACTAAAAGTGGTCTTATTCATGTCCCAACGGAAGTGCATCCCATAACTTCACTACAAACTATAGCAAAAGAGTCCTTTCCCCTCATCAGCATGAAAGGGCAAGTAGACTTTGGACAAGTTATAGACCAACAAATGCACTTCCCCCATAAGTGGAAAGCAACACCTCAACTTTATTGCTTGCAGCAGAAGCGGCCACTGTAGGAGTTGGTGAGGCATGCATCTTGTTCAACTATTAGCTCGGGTGGCTAGGGTAATGCCTACTTAATGGTGTCTGCCTTTGATAAAGCACCATCATGTCCTTTCCGTGTACTTCTCTCTTCTTTCCTACCAATATAGGGAAAAGGAACAAGTTAATATACAAATAATGCACAAAAATATGTAAAAATATGTACACAAGCACAAGAAAGAGTAATGAGTTAGAAGATAAAATATGCTAGATACCAGCCTGTGATATGAAAGTAATATCAAAAGGAGAATCAAACAACCTCACTTCAACAAAATTTGCTTACAGGTCACGATGAACTTGACTAAAATGAGCTAAAGAAGGAGAACTATTCCATTTACGAAGAATGTTCCTATCTTCATCTCTAATAAAAGGAACATGCTTTTCTAAGAACCTCTAGACTAAGGTAACCTACATAAAAACTTGCCATTTATCTTATGGAAGGAATGGGAAAAAGGTTCATTCAATATTTACACACTTTAAACAAAGTGTGGTAGCTATTTAAAGATAGTAGCAAAGTGAACTCACTTAAAAGTTGTTTAAACCCCACGAAAGATGTAAAGAAGTTTGGGATGAATTAGGTTAGATACATACCATAGTTGTATGCTATATCTAGTGAAAGAAGGTTAGGAGGAGGAAAGAACTAGCAAGTAAAGTAACTACTAAAAATAGTGAAGTACCGTCCAGGAGGCGACATCATGTTGTCCAAAGGAAAAGGAAGGATAAACTTAAATTTATCAGAAACACAAATTGCACATCTTAGAATATCTAACTATGATTCAAATAAACATCTAATTCCTAATACCTTTGAGAAATTATCGATCCTATTAGGAACACATTTAAACTCCTTAGGATAAGAACCCTTCTCTTCAAAATCCTAACTAGGCAATAAAGATTATTCTTTAGTCTCACTCTTACCAAGAAATTCCTCAAACTTTTCTAAGACTTGGACTGATTACACCCTAAAAGGAAAATCAAAATACATTGCAACATTATGCGAAGTGTTGGAATAGTGCCCCATAAGCCTATTAGAATAGCATGTATAACTACTTCATGTAACAATCTTGGTTGAATGATATTCAATAAAATGTCCATCTTCATCTTATATGTTTATGATTTCTTCACATGTATTTGGTTGAAACCTTTAAATCATAATAGACTATGGGATGTGGTCACGCATATGATGGTGATTATGATACAAGTTTCTATGGTCATGATTTTAAATATTTCAAGTTATAGAATCTAATGAGATATGACATCTAAGGTTTAGATAGATTTACACTAATAATGCATATTCTAAGGAGTTGGATATTGTCTCATTTCATGGACAATCTATATTAGACATATATGCATGTTACTAGGTGCTTGATAGAGAAAACGTTCACTAAAGGCTCACTTAGAGTTCACTAGATAAATATAGTGGCATGTTAGTAGTGAAAAATTCTCTAGCTTACGATAGTGCATCTAATGAGTCCTTTAACTTGAGATTCCATAGTAACCTTGCATTTAGATCTTTATGCTTTGATTTGCTCCAACTATGTAGCAGGTCGCTTGGGGCTTAGGTTGAGTACAAGCTATCTAAGTATCGAGGTAAGTGAGTTCCAAGATGGGATCTATTTCATCTGTTAATGAAGAATAGGTTGATCTCCTATGTATTCTAAGATGATCAATTCCAAGAAATTCTTGTGCAAGGTAATATAACAATTTGGGAAAGGAGTTTTTCAAAGTTGAGGTTATAACAAGAAATCGAACATCAAGAATGGATATATAGTTATCGAGAGAGGCTATTAGGGAGACATTAAATATCTTGCCCTATGCTTCTTTCGAAGATAAGAAATGGAAAGACTGTATTTGCACAACAATCATAAGCAGTAATGGTTCACCTAAAAATAATTCATTCATCCAATTCATTGGGCTCCATGGGCTTGTTGCTAGACATCGACTAGGGAGATTGTATATTCTTCAATTAATAGTTATTAACTGATAAAGTTATTAGTTTAAATGAGTTTAAATTAATTTGAATATTTTTAATATTCAAAATATCATGAAGAGTTGTGAACTTATGTCTAATGAATTGTTAAACCTAATGGGTCATACACAAAAGTCTAAGAATACTCTTATTTGATAGAAGAATTTTCCAAGGAGTTAGAAAAACTCATTGGGCAATTTTTGCTTAAGGAACAGAGATCAAGTTCGCTAATTATCAATTGGTCACTTTGGTTTGATTAATTTAAATGTTAAATTTATCAAAATAATTTAAATAGTTAAATTAGGACAATTAAATTAAGAAGTTAATTTAATTGGCGCCTCCTTAATTTAGTTGGCACTATGTGGTAATTTAATTAATCAAAGTCAACTTAAAGAGTTAAGTTAATCTAATTAACTTAAGGAGTCAAGTTAAACCAATTAAATTAAAGAATTAATTTAATTAGTTAGAAAATTCAAGTTTTCAAGGGAAAATAAAATAAAGGAGTCCATTTGAATTTATTGAGTTAGTATTTTTAATTTATGAAACTAAAAATCCAATTCAAGCTAGAATTAAGTATGGCAAGATGGCATATGTGGGAATGGTGTGAAGGAAGCTTCCAAAAGCTTCATATCAAACTATAAATGCCCTCTTGGTGACCAGCCAAGCCAGTTACTTCCATGCTTCCATTTTTCCTCCAAAAGATAGCACAACTCATATGTTGAGTAACTACCTCCCTAGATTCTCTCTTCTCTCTTATTCTCAAAAACTACTCCCCCCCTCTTTTCCACCTATCATATTCTTTCTCCATTCTATTCTAGCTTAGATTGTGAGGAATTGAGAGAATTCTAGGTGTGTGGATCATCATTAGAGGCTTCACACTTGGGGAGTTAAGGATTGGAGATAGATCTTTTGTTGGTGGCTAATTTTTATGGAGGAGCTTTGGACCCATTTTGAAGTTCTTTTTCCTCATTGTTTTAAGCTAATTTGAGGCTATTTTGGAGATCTTTTGGTGAGCACAAGTCATTGCCACTGAGAGCTTTTGGTGTGGTGGAAAGGATTTAAGAAGAGGAAAGTGTTGATTTTGCTTTGGAAGAGTCTAAGAGGAAGATCTACTTTTTTGCCTTAATGTTTTTTTCGAAGCTGATCTTCTTGCTTCCAAATCTTAGTTTATGATATGATGATTGATCCTTGGATTGGACATTGTGAGTTAATTTTACCTTATTTTTAGTTTTAATTATGGATCCTTGCATCTCTCCCCTTTTTATGAATGACGGCTTTGCGAGCATGAACTAGAGCACAAACGCTAGAAGCACTTGCATAAGGTATTTCACAGGCGTCGAGACGAGTGGTCTGTGGGCATAGCCCCAGGTGCTATGCAGGCACTCAAGATGGGCACCCTATGGGAGCCTAAGGTAGGCACTCTGTAGGTGCTCTAGCCAGCATAGTATGAGCTACCACCTTGGGCACCTAGCTCTGTTACCAGGTGCAGTAGCCAATTGGCCATAGATTGCTATGTTAGCTCTTTTTATGCCTCTATTCGATCAATGTGCTGAAAACTCATTTTCCTAAACTCAATTGAAAGATAGACTTAGACATTCTTTAACTTAATTAAGGACCTTAAAGTGCTTGCTAACTTTAAAGGAGCTCCGATAGAATATACAAACGAATGAATCAAGAAGAAAGATATATGTTGAAGAGTCCAAAGTATGAAAAGGACTCTCCCTTGAGGATTCATCTTTAGCGCTCCTAATAGAGTTGTCTTCTTTTCTTCCCCTCCTTAGCCAAGGTGAAATTCCTCTCTTTTTGGCTAACTTCTAGGTGCTAACAAAAGCCTTTATGGAACACCTCTTAAGAGACTCAAAGACTTTGAAACTTACTCAAACTCAACTCGAATAGAAGTTGAGAATCCATAAACTCCTAAACCTAAAATAATTACTCAAATTAACTTATGATAAATTTAATAAATTAAATTTAAATTATATTTTCGATGAAAAATTAAAAATTCTCCATTGAGAATATAAGGCTTAATAATGTGACTAAAATTGGACCTAAAGACATTTTGAAAATTTGACTAAAAATAATGTATCAACCCTTAAATTGATTAATAAAGTAAATGGGCCAAGGAGATCAAAGGGCAAGTTAAGTCCATAAAGAGGACAAAAAAGCCCATTAGGCCTAAGCGCATCAAGACTAATATCTATAAGTACCAAATCACAAATAGAAATGTGACACAAGAAAATATTTGCACAATTTCCTAAAGTAGAAGAACTCTCATTTATTATATTACGGAATTATGCTATTTATTAGTAATAGATTTATCATATAATTAAAAATACAAATAAATCACAAAAAAAAATTCATGAGTTAAATCCTAAGCTTTTGATACTTATATTCTAATTCAACTTATGAAGAGCTTCCTCCGACGGGCTCAATTTTGAACTCGGATTGAACTTTACTAAATTTGATTCACCTTGCCCCAATATGATTAACTTAACCCAAACATAAGTTGTTTTCAACTCAACTGAAATTATTAATTTGTAAACTGTAACTCTGGCTAGTTTATTTTAATTCAAGCTTAAGTTATAGCTTGAAAAATTGACACGACATGACCAGATTACCCTTAAAACATGGAGAGTACATATTTTATCTTTAAAATTTGCATCTTCTATGTTGGGACAACAAGCCGTAACCAGACCCTAAATGGGAGAAATCTAAATGTGGTTACATATAGCCCTTAGATTGAAAGAGATGGGATTGCTCACATGAGCTCACGTGTATTTAAACATGTCCGAGTGACCACAAGTACAAATGTTCTTGTATGCTTCAACTATTTTGCTTTCATTTTTGTCATACATGTATTTACTGTTAAATGACCTTTTCTTTTACTAATTTCTCCTACACATTTGGTAATCCTAGCATTTTTGTGCTTTCAGTTTTAAGATCAATGCACCATCCCAACCCACACATTAATCCTAGCAAAAAGGAAACATTTTCGCATGCATATAAAATGATTGTAATAATTGACTCAATTTGAGATGCTTGCTTCCCTGCCTATTTTTTTCTTTTTAAAGAGAAAATAAAATTAAAAAATATCTTAATATGATTGGAAAATATAAAAAAAAATAGAAATGAATATTGAACTCGCATAAAGTTTAGATTTCGTTCAAAAATACTTTTAAATTTCAATTTTTTTATAAGATTTCAATCAGTACTTTTTTAAGTATTAATGTAGGAAAAAGGTGGATTTAAAAATAATCTTAATAAATTCTTGATATTTACAACTTGAATGACAGAGGAGACATGCGCGTTGTAGACAATGGGAACGACAAAAGATTGAGTGTAGAATATTTGAAAAGGATACAAGATGATGGCAACACAAATTGAAAAAAAATGAAAGGAAAAAGGAGAAAAAAACATTGAATTTAGGATGTTAATTTAATAAAATTACTATTAAGTAACAAAATGACATAGTGTCAAAAAAAAAAAAATAACAAAATGATGTGCCATAATTTAGATTTACATTGCGAATCATAAATTAAGCTAACGTCTTTAGAGGACATGGTTTCAACGGACAGTTTCAAATATAACAGTATCGGTATGAACCGCCACTTTAAAAGTGTTAGTTTAGCCTAAGTCCTTTTCTTTATAGCCCAAGTCCTCTTCTTTCTTTCTTGCTTTTCGGTTTTTTTCTTTTGTTCCCTTGAACAAGCACATTGCTAAGTCACCAATTTTAGGTGTTACAAGGACTCTAATTTAATTCTTTCATGGCTCTGGGTTGTTTTCTTGGGGGACTAATGGTTGGTTGATATTAGTTAGCTTACTATCCCATCATTTTACTAGGCATTCTTGATATTTTACCACTTTTTTTATCATCTAGACTTTGTCGGGATCTTCCTCATGATACTGCCCTAAGTCTTTCTTCCAACCAATATACTACACCTTTTCAGAGCACCGTTGTTGGCGCTCCTTATACTTCTACTTAATCACTAAGTAGGCACTGTAGTAGTTATAACCTTGCTTGCCCCTACTTTGTCCAGTGGTCGTTTCAAGCCACTTAAAATGAAAAACCCTCTTCCTCTACATGTGAAACTTCAAAAGGAATTTCTGCTACGCAACCATGATCAGCTACTGGGACCACCCTTAGTAATGGGGTCACTTGGATAAGAGAGAGCTATGGGGTGGCTTTTGTATAATAGTGGGGCAATATTTTATGTTATTAAGATCCCTGAGGGATGGAGACTTGCAACATTTGATATTATAGGCCATAGCCGTCAGATTCTCCATTATTTTCTTAAAAATCTTTATCGGATGTGTGGATTGAACCAACATATCCACTTTAGAAAAAAACGGATTTAGCCCATATATACCTTGAGAAGGCATTGGCTAAACCTATATCAATGAAAAGATTCATGGAATTTGAAATCATGCGGAGCCCGCACTTTTTGAAGATAAAAGCTCAGCTCCGGATGTAAATCTGGCATTTCACAATGTTCTTTTTTTTAATTTTTTTATTTAATAATATTTTACTAAATTAACCAATTTAGGACCAACCTGAAGGAGGCTATTGTTATTACCACACAATAACCATACACTGAACAACTTCAACAAGTTAATGATAATGTTACAGTAAATTTTATTGATTTCACACATTTGTTTCTTCAGCTAACGTTTAGCCATTATAAGAAAAAGGGGGCAATAAAATTGATGGATATTTACCCTAATTTAGTGGATTTGATGAAATTATCCTAACCATTAAAATGTATTATTCAAACATGTGAAAATTCATTTATGTGTATGTGCGTGTTTTTTTAACTTGTATAGCTCTTGTGTGACCTATGTTAATTGAAATCTTGACTAAGAGGATGCTTGCGTAAGTTAATAAGTTTTTCAAAATATCTTATAAAATGCTCGAGAACTTACAAGATATCATAACGTATTTGTAAATGTTTTTGAAAAGTTTATAAACTCTCAAAATAAGATGTTAGGATTTTAGAAGTTCATTTTTAAAAAAAAAATTAAAGAGTTTTTAACTTATTTTCAAGATTTTAACTAACTCTTTTTTAGCATCTTAGCAAACTCTTTTTATGCTAACCATATTAATTAACTATGAAATTGTTATTACTAACATCTTATAAGCTCTATAATTTTATTTTATGCACATGTACTTCATAAACTTATTTTTATTATAAGATTTAGCATCTTATACACCACAACAAAAACCACTTTTGAAACATTGAAAAGTATCCCAACATATATCATTTGAAAGTAGGAGATAGACAAAGATCCATAAATCAAAGCCAAAATAGGACAAAATATAACTTGTCATCCCTATCCCAATGATCTATCAACATGCCTTAAATTAAGATTTAAAGGCTGAAAAATTACCAATGAAGAAAGAATCAAAGGAGTGAAAAAGATCTTCCAATGGACACCTCCAAATCAAGAACAACAAGCTTCTCTTCCTTGATTTGATTTCTCCACACTAAGGCCTCCATAAATCAACAACGTTTGCACACAATATGACCTCCAATACAGCCACTCAATGGCTAAAAATGAGGAGGAAAATAGCTCCAAGAGTTGCCCAAATCAAGCTCCAAATTCGCCATTAGAAAGGTTCATTCACTAATCCTAAGCTTCCCAAGTGTGAAGCTTCTAATGTGTAGCCCATGCACCTTGGAAGGTCTCTCAATTTCACACACTCTTTACTAGAGAAGAGAGGAGGAAGAAGATGAATGGAGGTGGCAATTTTTGGGAGAAGGAGAGAGGGGGGGAGGGAATCAAGGAGGTAATTACTCAACACATGAGTTGGCTACCTTTTTGGAGGGAAAAATGAAAGCACTCATTAAACATTGAATGGCCAGCAACATGCTCGATTTACAGAAGAGGATGAAAGCCTTATGTGCCAACTTGCCAACTTGCTAAATTCTAATCTAGCTTGAATTTGCATTTTAATTTCAAAAATTAAAATTCCAACTCATATAATTCAAATGGACTCTTCCATTTGATTTTCCTCCAAAACTTGAATTCTCTATTTAATTAAATTAACTTTTTGATTTAATTAATTTAACTTAACTCCTTAATTTGATTGGCCTAATTTAACTTGTTAAATTATTTTGATTAATTTAATACTTAAATTAATCAAGCCAAAATGACCAATTAAAAATTAGTAAACTAGTTTTCTCTCCTTAGGCAACAACGCCCACTAAGCAATTTTCTAAATCCTTAGAAAATTCTTCCTATCAAATAAGAGTTTTCTTAGGCTTTTGTGTGTGATCCATTACGTTCATCTATTCATTGGATATCGACTCATAACTCTTTGTGATATTTTGAATATTGAAATAGTCAAATTATTTTAAACTCATTTAAACTAATAATTCTATAATTAATCTTTATTAATTGAAGAGTCCCCAATCTCCATAGTTGATGTCTAGTAACAAGTCCATGGAGCCCAAATAATTGGATGAATGAATTATATCTAAATGAACCATTATAGCTTATGCCTACCATGCAAATACGGTCATTCCATCTCTTATGTCCCAAAAAAAAGACATGTGGCAAGATATTTGTTGACTCCCTAATAGCCTTAATAATCATATCTTTACTTCCAATATTCAAATCTATTTTGTGACCTCAACTTTGGAAAGCATATTTTTCTAAATTGTCCTACTACTTTGTGCAAGGATGCCTTGAAATCGATCATGATAGAATATATAAAAATGTATGTGTTCTTTACAACAATGAGAAAATAGATCCCTTCTTGGATCTCACAAACATCTATATTTAAGTAGCTCATGTCCAATCTAAACCTTGGATGACCCGCTATATGGATAGGAAAAAGTCAAAACATAAGGAACTAAACATAAGGTTACTATGAATACTCAAGTCAAAGGACTAATTATATGCAATATCATACTTTTTGAGAATTATTCACTACCGACTTGCCACTATAGTTATCTAGTGGATTCTTTGAACAAGCCTTCAGTGAACCTGTTCTAACAAGCAGCCACTAACATGCATCCATATCTAACATAAATTGTCCATGAAACAGGGTAATATCCATTCCCTTGGAATATGCATTATTAGTTCAAGTCCCATGCTCTTATATGATTTAAGGGCTTCAACCAAATATAAGTGAAGAATAAAAAGTATAAGATGAAGATGCCCATTTTATAAGATATCATTCAATCAAAATTATCTCACAATTAGAGTAGTATTTACATGCCAATCCTAATTAGTTGTGGGCTACTTTTATAACAATCTCCCATTTGCCCTAAAGCCAATTCTCCATGGCCTTTAAGCTTATTTTCTTAAGATGTTCTTCAAAGACCTTGTGCGATAGCGGTCTAGTTAGTAGATCTGCTATATTATCTTTCGAGGCTATCCTCTCCACTTAGATGTCACTTGTATCAATTATTTCATAGATCAAATGATAATGCCTCAAAATGCACTTGTATTGTTGATGAGATCTTGGTTTCTTTTCTTGTGCAATGGCTCTATTGTTGTCACAAAAAAAAACTACTACCTCTATAATGCTAGGCATTACATCCAACTCTTGGATGAAGTTTGCATCTAAATATCTTCTTCTACGTTCTCTGAAGCCGCAATATATTCTGCCTTAGTGTTAGAATCGACCATGGTGTTTCATTTGGAACTCTTTCAACTCATTGCATTTCCATTGAGGTAAAATATAAGTCTAGAGATAGATTTAAGATTATTTTCATAGGATTGAAAATTAGAATTCAAAACCTTTCAAGTTTCAATTCTCCATTACCGTATACTAAAAACAAGTCTTTGGTTCTTCTCAAAGACTTAGGTCAGTGAATTTCATCGAGATCGGATTGAAAGTAGTTCATAATGCTTAGAGCATGTGCTACATTTGATCTAGTACATTAAACGACATACATTATGCTCTCTACAGCGGATGTATAAGGTATTAGGGACATTACTTCTCTCTTATCTTTAGTCTTAGGGGCAATAAATTTAGAGAGACAAAGACCATATCCCATAGCAAGAAATCCTTTGTTGGATTCTTCTATACTAAACTTCTTTAATAGCTTATCAATGTAAACTATTTGGAAGAGCTATAACGTCCTCTTTGATCTATCTCTATATGCTCGTATTCCTAATATATAGGATGTTTCTCTCAAATCCTTTATGGAGAATTGTAACGATAACTATGCTTTAGTATACTTTAACCCTTTATCTCATTCCTAATAAGAAAAATATTATTGACATAAAGCACAATAAAGTAAATCATACTCCCACTAGCCTTTTTATACACACAAGGCTCATGCACATTTTTGACAAAGCTAAACAATTTGACTGTCTTATCTAAATGTATGTTCCAACTTTGAGATGCTTACTTTAGTCCATAATAGGCCTTTGGAGTTTGCAAACCTTTTGCTCACTCTCCTCAGATATAAAACTTTGTGGTTGCTCTATATATATTTATTCAGAAATATTTCTATTGAGAAAAATGGTCTTTACGTCCATTTACCAAATCTTATAGCTATAGTAAACGGCTATGACAAGTATAATTTTTATGGACTTAGGCATAGCAATTGGTGAGGAAGTTTTCTTGAAATCAATACTGGGTCTTTGAGTATAATCTTTTGCCACTAGTCTAGCTTTAAAAGTCATTTTCTCTCCATCAACTCATAGCTTACGCTTGTAGATCCACTTCTAACCAACATTTACTATACCCTCTGGTGGATCTACCAAAGTCTATACTTTATTGAAGTACATGGAGTTCATTTTGGATTTCATTGCCTCAAGCTAATGAACCAAATCTATACATGATATAGCTTTCTCATAGGTCTTTGGATCATTGTCCATTTGCCTCTTCTCATGAAAGAATGTGAGCCTTTTGGGTTACTTTTTGATTCAATGACCATTTAGGAGGCTGTGTGTTAGGCTCATGATGCTCTTTTGTTTCTATTGCTTGTAGGATAATGTGACCGTCTTGAACTTCATCAAGTTCAATAACAATGGTTATTCTATCCAATAGAATTTCTTTTTGTAAAAAGGTGGCATTCCTTGAAACAGACACTTTTTATTTCAAGGGATCATAAAAATAATAACCAAAGAATCTTTTGGGGATCCCACAAACTTGCACAAAGTGGATCTCGTATCTAACTTGTCTCATACTAGTCTTTTGATGTACTCATGAGATTCCCAAACTCTTATATAAGAGTAAGAGGGTGCTTTGCCATACCACATCTCATGTGGTGTCTTTGGAATTTACTTTGAAGGCACCATGTTAAGTATCTTTGCCATCGATTCTAAGGTAAATCCCTAAAAGGAGATAGGCACATCGGTGAAGCTCATCATAGAATATACCATGTCCAATAAGGTGCAATTTCTCCTTTAAACTACTCTATTATGTTGGGATGTGCTGGGTGGAGTCTATTATGAGAGAATCCCATTTTCTTTTAGATAACTCAAGAACTTGGTACTTAAGTATTCCCTTTATTGATTTGATTGAAAAATTTTAACACTAAGTCCTTGTTACGTTTCTACTTCTTTCTTAAACTCTTTGAACCTTTTAAAAGCTTTAGACTTGTACTTCATAAGTTACACATATTTGAACCGAGTGTGATCATCGGTGAAGGTGATAAAGTAAGAATAGCCACCTCTTGCATTAACTTTTAGTGACCTATATTCATTTGTATAGATCAAATCTAAATGATTTGTGGAATACTTCGTTTATAGTTGTGGTCATTTTTTCTTTTAAACAGGATTCACAAGTAGGAAGATCCTCTATACCATTAACATTTACTGCTTTAAGGGCTTTTATCTTATTTATCCTGTTCTTGAAAATATGTTCAAGTCTAGCGTGCTAAAGATAAGTACTTTCTTAGTTATGTAATTTTCTTTTGTTACTTTGAATGTCTATGAATGATTGTTGGGAATCTAATACTTATAATCCATTGTTTAAAATACCATATGTAATTAAAGAACCTTTCTTTATTGCTTTCAATTTTTCATCACTAATTGAAAAATCATATCCTTTAGAATCTAGGACATGAATTGAAATAATATTCTTCACAAGATTGGGTATATAAAACCAAGGATATAGTACAATATAAGAATTCCCTAAGTCTAGCTTGATTACACCTTCAACTTTGGCAGCAAATTTTGTGCCATTGCCTACGTAAAGGATCATATCCCCATCATTGAGTGTCCTTTTTCTTTCCATCCCCTATAATGAACTACAAAAATGAGAAACACATGCGGTACGAATACCCATGAGAAAGAATTTATGGTTAAGTATATTTCAATAAACAAAATACCCTTCCTTAGGGTTACTCTTTGCTATTGAACTTCTAATGCTCTATTTCACCACAATAGAAACATATGGCATCCTTTTTGTCCTTTTCTTTTTTCTTCTTAACTCATCCACAGGGCTTCAATGGTTGCTTCCCTTTCAAAGAAGAACATTTCTTCTTCTTTCTTCCCTTCTTCTTGCCTTTGGTTCTTTTAGAATTGGAGAAAGATGCAAGCATCAAAGGTTTATCCTTTTTTATTGTCGCCTTAGTGGTAACCAAATATTAACCAATTTGTTAATAGTAACCTCTTGTTTTGACATGTTGAAGTTCATAACAAATTGGTCAAATGAACTTGGTAATAATTGAAAGATAAAATCCACATAAAGGTCATTATCCATGACCACTTCCAATTGAGCAATCTTTTCAATGAGACCGATCATCTTAAGGCCATGGTCATGGACACATGCCTCTTCAATCATTCTAGTCCTAAAAAGTTCTCTAGACAACGTGTAATGTTCATGTCTAGAATGCACCCCATATAACTCTTATAGGTGCATATGAATCTCAAAAGCACTTTTCATATTCTTATGAGCTTTTTGGAGCTCATTGGACATTGATGCCATCATGAGGCTACGGGTTTGAAGATCATCTTCTACCCATTTGCAAATGCTTCTAGGCCTCATCGTTGGCACCATCACCAATGGTATCTGGTGGACTTTGAGTAAGGACATAAGTTCTTTTTTTGGTATCAAGAATTATTTTGAGGTTCCTTAACCAATCGCAGAAGTTAGGCCCAGTAAGTTTATTAGTTTTTAAAATTACGCTAAGTAGATTCTTTGCCATTGATTGAGATTTCAAAAATCTACAAAAGTGACAAAAAGAATATAAGCATATAATTGAATTTGATATTTGAAAATATTTTAATAAACTTTCAAGCACATTTTTCTTCTACTATTTTATCAAATTCTTTATCCTCTCAGGAATTTGAGAAATCACACTTCCTAGTGAGAATCAAGGTCCAAAAGGAATCATTTGTGAGCCCACAACTTGTGAAACATCCACAAATAAATCTAAGGTAAGTAACTATTACTAATTACATCTCTATGTAGCCGTTGATTTGTTTTCCCTCACTTTTCGTGTAGACCAACGACTTGTGCGACATCTACACTACTTGGTGTTAAGTCATACCTACCAATCAATCTTTAATTATAAACTCCACTATGATCATTCCATGACTTGTGAAATAATTTCATAGTGAGTTTTAAATTAAAGTGTATCATATGCCAAGGAAGTGATCATATCGTGTCCCACGAATTATGAGCCGACACTAAATTACGGTAACTTCTCATGTTACTTCTTATTGTTAGAATGCTTGGATTAATTTAAACTCATTTTAATTTATATCCAACTTAACTTAATATTACTTTGAACTTAAACTCTTCTAAGTTAAAGGATTTTTCTTGCTTTGAAAGATCTCATCAATTTTATCTTCTTATTTAGGTTCTCTATATCCTAATCATGCATCTCATACATTAATAGGATAAAAAAAGCATAATAAATAAATGCGCCTAGCATGCTTCTTGGCTGGGATGACCATGAGCCTTAACCAAGTAGTGCACTTAGATTCATAGGCACATTATTTAGTTAATTTTAAGTAGGTTGATTAAATCATATCTATTAAATGAATGTATCCCATATATACTTTGGTCTTCAAGCCTCCTTGAGCTTCTTGGCCTCTTTTGTCTCCTTGCAACATATTACAAGAGAAAAGAAATCCTCACCTCTAAAGTTCTACACTCATAACAAATACAAGATAAAAAATTAAGAGGCATGCAAACCCCATTTAATACAACTCCTTTCAAACAACTTTGAACTTAAATAAAATAAAATTAAAGGCTCATGTTCATCTTCATTCATCATCCATCATCCATTCAATAATTAAATGAATAATAGCAAAAATTGACATTCAATATAATCAATTAAATGCTTATATCATAAACAATTAATTAAGAAGCAAAAACAAGCATAACACTTTATGCATCATATTTTTGCACTAAATTGAAGATTAACTTATACTTGACTTTAAAATCAAGAAAAAATGTCCAACATTACTTTGAACACTTACACAAATTTTATGCATTAAAATTGCATGAATTAAAAGAGTTTAGAACACAACTTGCACAAAATAGGACCTCAAAGCTATCCTTAAAGTAGTCCGGCTGGTTGCTTGGTGGCATGCTTGCTTGGCCATGCGGCAGGCGCACATACAACATGCCCTCTACTTGGCCAAACGTTGGCATCCTAGGTGGCTGCCTTGCCGTGTGCTGCCTAGGTTCAAGCTAAAGCCATTGTTTGCTTTCTTTTGTGCACCAAAACTCATGGACACCTCCATAACATTAATTCACACAATTTACTACAAATTTCATGATTTTAAACACTTTTAAAAATAGAAATTCAAGTGCTCAAAATGCTTCAAAAATCAAATATAAGTAAGAATCAACATTCTTCAAAAATCTCCAATTAACTCCAATCCAATAGGATCCAAAAATAGCCAAAACATATTAAAGTTATAATTAACATGTCATATCAATATAACATCATCCATTGCTAAATCAACATTCAACATCATAAGATTTGAATCAAAACTCATACCAACATATGTATTAATATTTAAGCATGTATTGACATATTTCAATCCAACACAATAAGAGTCATACACAAAATCTCTGAACACTCAAATTCATCAATTGAATCAAACATTTGGAATCTAGAATTAATCCATCACATGAATCAATTCACTAAAATCCTAATTTAGGCACGAAAATGACTCCAATACCACTTCAAAGTAGGAGATAGACAACGATCCATAAATCAAAACCAAAATAAGGCAAAATTTAACTTGTCATCCCCATTCCAATGATCTATCAACATGCCTTAAATTAAGATTTAAAGGCTGAAAAATTACCTTTGAAAAAGGAATTAAAGGAGTGAAAAAGATCTTCTAATAGACATCTTCAAATAAAGATCAACAAGTTTCTCTTCCTTGACCCAATTTCTGCACACCAAGGCCTCCAAAAATCAGCAACTTTTGCACACAATATGACTTCCAAGATAGCCACTCAATGGCCAAAAATGAGGAGGAAATAAGCTCCAAGAGTCCCCAAAATCAAGGTCCAAAATCAGCTACTTGAAAGGGTCATTCACTAATCCTAAGCTTCCCAAGCGTGAAGCCTCTAACATCCAGTCCACACGCCTAGGAAGGTTTCTCAATTTTGCACACTCTTTGATAGAGAAGAGAGGAGGAAGAAGATGAATGGAGGTGGCTAATTTTTGGAGGAAAGAGAGAGGAGGGAATTAAGGAGATAGTTACTTAACACATGAGTTGGCTACCTTTTTGGAGGGAAAAATGAAAGCACTCATTAAGCATTGAATAGCTGACCACATGCTCTATGAGGCTTTCATCACACCATCCACACATGTGCCAACTTGCTAGATTCTGATCTAGCTTGAATTTGCATTTTAATTTCATAAATTAAAATGCCAACTCATATAATTCAAATAGACTCTTCTATTTGATTTCCCTCCAAAACTTAAATTTTCTATTTAATTAAATTAACTCTTTAATTTAATTAATTTAAATTAACTCCTTAAGTTAATTAACTTAACTCTTTAAGTTAATTAAGCTAACTTAACTCTTTAACTTGGCTAATTAATGTGTCAAATGGTATTAATTAAATTAACTTCTTAATTTAATTGGCCTAATTTAACTTGTTAGATTATTTTGATTAATTTAACACTTAAATTAATCAAGCAAAAATGATCAGTTAAAAATTAGTCAACTAGTTTTCTCTCCTTAGGCAAAAAAGCCCACTAAGAAATTTTCTAACTCCTTAGAACATTCCTCTTATCAAATAAAAATTTTCTTAGGCTTTTGTGTGTGATTCATTGGGTTCATCCATTCATTGGACATGGGTTCATAACTCTTTGTGATATATTGAATATTGAAATATTCGAATTAGTTTACACTCATTAAAACTAATAAATCTGTCAATTAATCTCTATTAATTAAAGAGTATCCAATCTGCATGGCTAATGTCTAGCAACAAGATCATGCAACCCAACTAATTGGATGGATGAATTATATCTAAATGAACCATTATAGCTTATGCCTACCATGCAAATATGGTCTTTTCGTCTCTTATCTCCTGAAAGAGGTCTAGGGAAAGATATTTGTCGGCTCCCTAATAGCTTCGATAACTATATCTCTACATCAATGTTCAATTCAACTTTAAACCTCAACTTTGGAAAACACATTTTTCCAAATTGTCATATTATCTTGTGCAAGGATTTCTTGGATTCGATCATTATATAATATATAGGAGATGAACTTGTTCTTTGCTAAAAATTAATAACTTACTATTTTTACCAAAAAACTATTTCAAGACACATGTAAGTGTCTTTATGCTTACATAGGATCTTTATATTTTTGCCTTTAAAAGATTTATTAGGGTAATTAAAAATGTCATAACACATATTCTTCAAGATTTATTTAAATGTTCTCTAAGAAACTTTTAGAGGTACTTGTTTCTATCTTCAAATAGACACGAGATATTTATTTATTTTTTTCTTGTCAATGACCTATGTCAACACTTATAAGTGTCTTAATAAATGTTTTAGGACACTTAAGGCAAAGTAGCTTGTATACTAACTAGATATTAATAAGAGTCCTAAATACTACTTCTTAGGGCACTTGTAACCATAGTAATATAATGCTTTCTTCCAAATGCTATGACTTTGTTTCATTGGAAAGGTCTCAAATATTTTCCAAATCCCAAAATAAAAACAAATAAGACATCATATTCCCAAACCCCATTATGCCCCTCACTATTATCCTAAGAATATATAAATATATACCAATCATTCCACCTATATATATACATACCAATCATTCCATTGATATATACACATTTATATAAAATCTATTTCACCCAAATAACCAACAAAAAAAATGATTGATGGAACATTTACAGTAAACTTTATTTTCTCCCAAAATACCTCCAAACAAATAATTTTATCCTGAAATATTTTCCAACAACCCCTAAAACAAAAGCCAACAACCATCATACTTCAATCCACTTTCTAAGACACTTTATCCAAAAAAATTTTCCACAATTCAACTAAAATGCAACCAAACAAAGCCTATATTTTTTCCTACATATGCACACTTTATATACATTCCGTTACATAAAAATAAACTTTAATAGTAAATGAAAAACAACAAAAGTCTAGACACCAAACCAAGAAAAGTACTGTCAAATTCCAATTGCATTTCATTAAGAAGCATCAAGTGCTGCAATCAATCTACAAAACAACAAAAGTCTAGACACCAAACCAAGAATAGTATTGTCAAATGCCAATTGCATTCCATTAAGAAGCATCAAGTGCTACAATCAATCTCCAAGACAAGCTAAAACAAGATCACATTGTTGTTCTTGGAAGATAAAGTTTAGAATATTCATTACTTACAAGCGGTGTAACCAAAAAGTATGAGAAAACACATTGAACAAAATTTGCTAGCATAAGTTTTCTCACAAAAAAATAGTAGAGAATATCATTCTAATACCCTAAAATTAAACAAAAAAAAAAATAATGTCCATATTTCTCAATTTTCAAATGTGCATCAACACTGAAATTCATCATCCAAAGGAACTTGCATGTATAAAATAAAAATTAACATCCATTTCACATGCAAAATCCATGTGATATCTTTCTAAAATAGACAAACTAAATCTAAAGAAAATGCGCAATAATGCTCAAGTACATAAAAAATTGAACAAAATGCTTAAGAATACTTATGCGAAGCATAATATAACTTGAGAATGCTCTCTCATTGAACTCCAACACTACTATGTCCTAGAAAGAATTATCAAACAATTTTAGAATACTAAAGTTATAATACATCTCCATTTTTCATATAAAGGCACTATAATCCTAAAGCTGGCTATTTCTTTCAAACGATGCTTTTTGTTTTTCACTAGTATTGCTTTCATAAAGTAATGACAATCATAAGATCATAAATAAAGTTAATGAATACTTTTAAATTAGATGCATAACCATAGTTCACAAATAAAAATATTTTTATAACACATTGATAATGCAATTGGAATGAACATTAGAATTACACATATGTACAAAAAAATTTAAATTTAGTGGGGGTTAAAATTAAATATAGTGGGGGTTCTGCAAACTTCCGCGATTATATGTCATGCGAATTCCTAGTCGGTATTTTTGAGCAACCGTTGTTACGACCTGCACTAATAATTCAGTTGATTTTGCAGAGTTTATTTTTTAGTGGTGGTCATGAAAGCCCCACTATTATAAAAAATAATATTTCATATAATTTTAATGGGGGTTTTAAACCCCCGCTATTATTAAATGTGGTATTTGATCAAAAAATGAGTTAATTTTAGTGGGGGTTTACAACCCCCACAATAATTTTTTTAAAACTAATTTTTTGGTTAATTTTCAATAACTATATGCCATTTCATATACATGCCAATAGATCTTCATTATCAAAATTCAAAACAATCAATCGATTCTAAAATCAATCTATTAAAGTCAAGTCTAAAAAATATCAACATCCTCGAAAACGTCATCATTCTCAAACGTATCAACATCAACATCCTAAAAAATATCAACATCATAATCCACAAGTACTAAAATGTTCAACTTAGTTTTCCATGTAAGTAAACACTACAAATAAGTAGATAGTGAGGAGTTTCGATGTGATGTCGATTGCTGGCACTTGAAGATCTTCCTATTGGAGATGTAAGAGATTTATGTTGACTATCTGCATCACGTGCCTGTGATTGTGGGGGAGAAAAAAGAGTATTTCAAAGGATCAAAATGCCAAACTTCAAACTATAACTACCCATGCCAAAGTATGAACAAAAATATAAACAAACACCTATGGAGGTGGATAAAAAATAGTAGCGAGCTCATTAGGGATCTTTCTTTCTTTAATCAAATGTAAGTCTCAATTGCATTTAGAGTGTTTTTCAACTAGGACTCTAATTGAACCAATCTATCCTCATTTTGGGAATTGCTAGATCAATATTTGTTGAAAAGCTACCCAAACTATGCATTCTCAAGCTTGTATCCACAAAGGAGGATTTCAGTGATTGAATGACCATCACTAAAAAAAATAAGAGGCAAAAGTAAAGGGAAAATGCTAGGATGAAAATTTACTACAGCCATGAGATCATATGTTGCAGTCTATGAGAATATGCTTGGAGCCTAGCATTTCATAAGATCTTGTTGCCACTAGTACTTCATTGACAACAATTCTGTGATGAAATGCATAAAAAAACTTTTTCTTCAATTGATTTTAAAAGTCAAACTTTTCTTCAATTGATTGTTAAAGTATAACAAATATATAAATCTGTAAATATTCTATAAACATCCTTGATTTTCATTAAGAAATTACAAATTAAATGTTAGAAATCAAACTTCACTTAAGGAAACGTCTGTTAATTTTGAAGAAACAATAGAAGAATATAAGAGGTCAAACAACTTGACAGTCTCCATAAAAGAAGCCTTGAGAAATAGAATCCTCATATTCACCTATAAACATCAAGTTGTTAGTGAAAAATAGAAACGTAATTGCCTATACTTATATCATCTTGGTAGTGAACATTTAGGATGGTGCAGTTTTTATGAAAATGACATTGGATAATTGAATCACCAAAATCTTTTAACATCTAGAACCAAGCAAGTCAACTAGCTCAGTTGGCAATAAATTGGTGAAGACAATTATAAGTTCAAAAAGAAATATAATTGGCCAAATTGTATTTCTCATTAGTGATCAATGAAAATTAAAGTTGGTTATAAAAAGCTCTAAGAAGTGTAAATTGAAGTTAGTAGATAAAGTGGTGTTAATGAGGTTGATCTTTGTTTCTGCTCTAGGGAAGAAATATTTCAATTATCCTTAAGAATATTAACTAAGTATTCCCATTTAAGTGCAGAAGTTTTTACAAACAGTGTTTGAAAAATTGAACTATTCATTGAACCAAAAAACTTATGGGTACATAGTTTACTAGTTTAACCATTGGTCAGACTGTAATTGAATCGTAATTAAACCGTGATGTCATAATTACAAAACATATATTTATATTATATATTACTTAAAAATTAATAAATGCCAAAATATAAAACATAAAGAGCTTAAATGATATTGTCTAACATTATAATCCAAATTTCACAATTCATATCATAAATGATCGCAACAATTTAAATATATTAAGTCTAAAGTTTAAAGTTGAGAATGTGTAAGTTAATTCAAAACTTTAAACTCTAAACTAAGGATTTTTTGTTAACACTTTTAGATAGCTTGTGAGGTGTACCTTAGTTTTCAAACTTTGTACTTTGATAAAAATTTTTAAAAAATAATTTCATAAAAAATTAAATAAAAAACTAGTCTGGTTTAATTGAACCGTGAACGGTTCACGGTCCGACTAGCCAGTTTGAATGGTTTTAACAAAATATAACATATTTTTTTTAATTTTTCAATTTTTGAGAAAATTGTACCGGTTCATTAGCTGGCTGATGATCTAATTGGTTGGTCCAGTTTGATTTTTTAAACAGTGCTTACAAATATCCAAAATCAAGTCAAAAAAGATATCTAGATGGAATTGTCTTTTCTTATCCATCCATTTCACATCCTATAAGGAAAAAGGGAAAAAACCTAATAAACCAAGAAACCAAGTCAGATAGAGTTCTATTTACATACATAAAAAAGTTTCATTGAGAATCACCAATTAAGTTACGTTACCCATTAACACCATACTAGAAGAAAAAGTGCTAACCTAACATGCATAACTAGTTCAAGTTCGCCTATAACTTTTAAAAAACGATCAAGAATCCAAAATTCAACCTAACTATTACATTTTTCCCTTGGAGGAGGGGACGGTCAAGCTAAATAAAGGGAAAAAAATATAAGAAAGAAATGAGCAATCTAGATCCCATTACCCCACATTGAAAAAACCCTAACACACAATCATAAAAGAATTCTAACAAAAAAAAAAAGAAGAAGAACAAGAAGATAGAAAGAAAACATGCAACCTAAATGTCAGTGGGGACGAGTATGATGATAGAGAGGGAGCAGAATCCATTGTAGCTATAGAAACGGACATAGTTGGCGACATCTGGACCCACGAAGTACCACAGTATCACCCCCACCATCCCCCCATCAGTAGCAGAGATATCAAATAGAAAACCCACATCCTCCTTTTAGAATATTATGCTTGGTTTAGACTTTACTCCCCAGGAATGCCTTTTTTGTTGGAGAAAATGGGATACTTGGTGGCCTTGAGGTCTTTGAAAAACAGCAATAGTGGTGGAGAGAAGTAATAACAGCGGCATCGATCAGGGTATAGAGCTCATTTATTAGTGCATGATAGGCATGGTGCTCCTCGATTAGTGCATTGCGCTCATTGATTTGAGCAGAGAAAGAGAAAGAGAGGGAAAGATGGAAGATTTGACTAAAATTAAAAAACAAAAAATAATTCTGATTTTAATAAAAAAATTAATAGGTTTCAAATTTAGTTGGGGTTTAAACCCCTTCAATTATAATATGATATTTTATTAAAAGTATATCAATTTTTTAAAAAATTTAAATATAATTTTTAGCGGTTTAAATTGCTACTACATCTATGAAATCCCATTACTTATTATGAATTTGTGGGGGTTGCTAAAAGCTTACCAAATAATTTGTGGGGTTCATAATAACCCCCACTAAATAACCTCCACTAATATACTTATTTTTTGTAATGTACATAACCAGTAATTGGATACCAACAAACATGCAATGGTTTGTCTTATTATTTGTAGTTTAATAACCTTTTTCTAATACCAACATAACAATTATAATACTCTATTTCTAGTGCAAGTGCTTAACAATATAATCTAACATGACTAGTCTTCCACATTTAGCAAAAAGAAAAAAAGTTGCATAAAGTGAGGAATAAGAAGATACAATAGTGAAAAAGGCTAATAGATAATCCCAGTGCACCCCCAATTGTTCGAATATGATTATATGGGAAAGTCATCCTTGTATCTTTTTCGACTTGGTATTACATCACTACTTGGCAAAAGTCAGGGCCTAGGTCTATACTATTTATAATAACATCGTTCATCTTTTCCATGATGCCAATTGCAACAATTTCATTAATATTTGAAGGTCTTTTCAAAGTAACAAAGGAGCCAACCTCGAAATAATTTTTTGATAAGAATTAGTACGTTTAATATTGCTTAACTATCTATTATATAATACCTTGTATAATTTCCATTTAGTTACCTTAACATGCATTGGAAAATAAGTTGAGCCAAATGAATGATCATTTGGAGATAAAAATGGAGAGCTTTGAGGATTTGCATACTCATTTAGAGATGCAAATGGAACTTTTCTACAACCAGCTAGTCTAGTAGGAGTTGTGAGTTGTGACTGGTTGGAGATGTAAATGGAGCTCTTTGAGCATCAAGTTGTCCATCAAGTTATGTTCTATAAACAAATGCTGATAGCTCTACTAATTTTGCATTCATTATCTCATATTTTTTGGTTGCTTCCAAGTACTTTTTCTTATACTCTATGACCTGTCTAAAACGTGTAGTGCAACTTGATTTTTCTCCATGAATATCAGTTGTTGTTATCCCCAATCTATACATGCACAATTGTCCATCCTTATCTTTGCCCATTATTTTTACCAAAAAATCATTAGAATTATGAATAGCTTAGCTTTTACCTGAGTTTTGAGAGTCTTGGATAGCTAATTCTTTCATTTGTACCAAAAAAGTAGTGAATTATATGTAATCCAATAATAATGCTTCAATCAAGTAAATTAGACAACCAAATAAATAAGAAAAATATTTGAAGTTGAGATATGTATATCTATAATTGCTTCTTTTATCTCCGCACATGTAGGCAAATCATCTGCTCTATAATAGCATTCTTCAAATAACTCAATTCTTATGGGGTATCTCATATATCGTTTCCTCTAAAGAACCTAATGCCTACATTCTTTATAGGAAAGATTATGTTAACAATAAACAAGAAAATGATAATAAGATATAGAAAATATTATCAATATTTCTTTCACCAATGCAAAACTTTTCTTGCCCATGTGTGAAGTAAGTTTAGTTGAGCACGAGTTTGTCTCTTGTTTTCATGTTGCTCCTAAAGTAGTTATAATATTTTATGAGTATGAGAATAAAAGCAAAGACAATACGGGAAAAAAGTAATAACATAAAATAATTTAAAGTTAAAAAAAGAGTTATAGCACTATGTATGTGTGACACCCTATTCAGGGTAACCCTAAACTAAGACATCAAACAATTCAATCTTACATCAAAACTTGCAACATAGATATTAGGCCCAAAATTTTTCCTTCAACATTATAACAAACAAGTAGTTGAATTACATCTTAATTGATACCATTATTAGCAACATTCAAAACTAAAACTATTCTTCAAAGTAATATGCTTATATATACAATCCCAAAATATCCTTAACATCTCTGACATATCACATCATCTCTAAGGATCACGTGCAATGGAATAAAGCCCACAAATACATATTCACATCTAATAATATCAAAAGAGAACATCTCTTCAAGCCTGAGCTGAACTTTCATTCTTAATCAAACTTATCTGCAAAATTTAAGGGAAATAGGGGTAAGTTCAAAGGACTTAGTGAGGGTTATACAATTAAGAAATAATAGGAATCTGTCAAGGCAAGAGAAAATCTTAACAGATTTGAAAGCAACAAGCAATTTGATTCAAGCAAGTACGATAAAGGAAACATAAAACTCTCATACCTTATTGTTCCAAGAGCAGTTTACAAGCAAGCAAAAATGAGTACAAGTAATTCCTAACAATATATGCATTCCAACAAAACAAGCAAGACATGCATATATTCATCTTATACTATTCAAACAAGTACTTCCAAGCATGACAGCTCGGCATACAATTGTTGTGCCTAAATGAACTATATGGTGCACTGCCCATATGGACTGTATGGCGCATTGGGAGTACCTAAGTGAATTGTCTAGCATACCGTTGATACCTAAGCAGACCACTTAGCGTATCATAGACATCCAGGCGGATTGCAAGGTGTGTCCTATGTATCTGAGCATTCCATGTAGGATTGGCACTCAGCCCAAGTACATTTCTCCAACAAGTATAATCAAGTACAAACACGTAATTGGGGTTGTCGACAAGGCAATACATCTTACTAACAAGAACATATAAACTAACTGACCAGATAATAGGTACAAGTACACAAGCATGCTAGCTAGACATCTTATAACAAGTTCAAGCTAGATAACAATTGAGATAAGTATCAGACATGATAGAAAGGAATTCTGGGTGCCAAAATAATCAAGAACAATTTGATAGAATGATATAAGTATGAATCCTACATAGGGGTATACAATCAAATGAATTAAATATGATCAAATGTACTATTATGTATGGATCTCAAGCAGAGAAGAAGAAACAAGCAATCAAGTTATGAGCAGGTACAGATAAACACATTAACTCTCACATAGGTTTTTCCATAAGAATAATAGATATAATGAGGCCAAATGATAGACCTACATAGGGGTTTTCAACAAATACGAGTAAGCATATACAAGTAACAACCTAGAGCGTGAGAAACCTCACCTCAGTTAGCACAAAAAAATGTAATCAAAGGTCACAGTCATTGATCCCTAGTTTCCACCTCTTCATCATCTAGCCAAGGTAGCAAAATCATAGTCAAAACCCACATTTTTAATTTCTAGTACATCATATTAATGCTTATAGAATTCAAGAATCTCCAAATAACCTATTAACATGATAATTTAAAGCTTAATAATTCTATCAACTCAGTAACATAGCTTGTAACATTAGTGTTCCCTAGTTACATGCAATTCTCATATCCGCTCCATATCATTTCAACATTTTAACCCAACATCTTGTTAATAGCATAATTCCACAATTACAAAAATCAAGGCATTATATTCTTAAGCAATACATAAGCATTAATCTCTAGCCAAATTTTCATCTCAAACACCATATTAACTCACAATAGTCCTCATATTATAATTAAAGTTCAACTTAGCATTATACATAATTTAAGTCCAAAGTTCATATTTCCCAACTTTATATTCCTTGCATGGGTTATTTATACTTATATGTACACATATCATCTCAAAGGCTTGTTCTAGACAAGATACAACATATTGTATGCATGTGTATATATATAACATGCTACAACTGAACATAAATCCAAATTTTGCCACCAAGGGTCTAGAATCACAAACCAATAACACTATAGTATTCATTGCTTCGAGGAGAAGATGCTGACTTTCCACTATCACCAACTGCCATTTGCCACCATTGAAAAATTAAACACTACTATAGAAATTTTTCTCTCAATAAGAGGATTCCAATGCTATCTTTGATTTTAGGTTTTGAGGTTCATAGCCGTCAGAATGGGCCAAAGCAACTGTGGTTTCTCTTTTTGCCACTGCACTCTAATCACCACATTGCCATCGTCAAAATTGCCATGCAAGGCTATTGTTTCACTCCTTGAGCTAAGGGCTTTCCAACCATCTACCTAGAGTTAAGTTTTGGCCTCTCGATTGCCAAAAATTAAGAGACATATGAGGTGGATTTTTTTCAACTCCTTCATTGGTGTTGTTCTGTCGCCTTGCATGTGGGGCTAAGAGTAAAGGTGGTGGTGTGAGAAGTGGTTTAGTGGTAGTAGGTTGGCTGAGGGAGGTGTTGTTGTGAGCTCATTGGGAAGAGATGGTCTTGGCAGAGAAAAGAAAAGAGAAAAGGAAAGAAAGGACAGGAAATAAAGAAAAAAGCTTGCTGCCTATTTTTTTATTCAATCCCTTTTTCTAATTTTGCAATTTAGACCTTCAAAATTTTAAGTTATGCAATCAAGCCCAAAACTTTATGAAATTATGATTAGACCTTGGTTGACTAAGGGTTTCTCATTCAAGCACCAAATTATTCAAAACTTTGCATAATTAAGTCTATAAAAATTATAATTTAACCTACAAATCTTCTTAAAATAATTAATAATATGAAATTCATAAACTTTTCAAATAATAACAAGATTATATATTATAAATAAAATCAATAAAATTCTAGGGGTGTTACAAACTCCCCCCCTAAAAGATTATGGTCCTGAGATTCTCACCTGAAGCTTGGAAGAGTTCAGGATATTGGTGCATGAGATTTTCTCTATTCTATGTCGCTTCCTTGATGTTATGATTGCATCACAATACTTTCACTTGGGTAATCTTCCAATTTCAAAGTTCTTAAACTTGCTGATCCAAGATACATACCAGTTGCTATTCATAGGTTAAGTCACTCTTTAATTGCATGCTGTCAAGTAATATGATGTGAGAAGGATCAGGATAATATTTTCAAAGCTATAACACATGGAAGACATCATGTATTCTTCCTAGATCCTGGGGTAACCTGAGATGATATGCTACTGGTCCTATTCTTTCACTAATCTCATAGGGCCCAACATACCTCGGGCTAAGTTTTCCACCTTTACCAATTTTTCTCACTCCTTTTCTGGGGAAAACTTTGAGAAATCCTTGATTTCCAATTTTAAATTCTAGATCCTTTCTCTGAGTGTCTACATAACTCTTTTGTCTATCCTTAGCCACTCTCATTTTCTATTTAATCACATGCACTTTCTCAATTGTCTCCTGTATCAGCTTAGGTCTTATGGTATTCAGAGATTGATCAGTACTACTCCTATGTTCCTCCAAATCCTAATATACTAGAGATTGGCACTTTCTACTGTATAGAGTCTCATACGGTGCCATTTGGATCATTGATTAATAGTTGTTATTATAGGTAAATTTGATCAGCAGCAGATGTTGCATCCAATTTCCTCTAAAGTTTAGTACACATGCCCTCAGCATTCTTCTAGAGTTCAAGTAACTTATTCTGACTGACTGTTTGTTTGAGGAAGTATGGTGGAACTAAATTTAAGCCTTGTTCCCATCTATTCTTGTAAACGTTTCTAGAGCTTTGACATAAACTTCAAATCTCAATCCAATACAATCCTGGTTGGGACTTTGTGTAGTCGAACAATTTCCTTAATGTATAGCTTTGCTAGTTTTTCTACTTGATAGTGTGTTCCCACTGGCAAAAAGTGTGCTGATTTATTCAAGTGGTTAGCTATGACCTAGATACTATCGTATTCTCCTTGAGCGTTTGGAAATCTAATTACAAAGCACATAGCAATCTGTTCCTATTTTTAGTCAAGAATTGGGAGTGGTTGTAGGAACCCTGAAGGTTATTGGTGTTTTGCCTTCACCAACCGACAAGTCAGACATTTTGGTACAAAATTCACTATGTCACTCTTCATATATTCCAACCAGAACTATTTTTTTAATCTTAGTACATTTTGGCTCTCCTAAGATATACCGTATATCTCATTTTATGTGTCTCCTTCAACAGTTTTTCTTTGATTTCTTTCGGCACACAAATCTTTTTTCAAAATAAAAAGGTGCCTTGATCATCAACATTAAACTCAGACTTTTCAGCACTTTTGACACTTTTTGTTTTGTTTTTGTATCCATTCATCTTTAGCCTGAGTCTATCGAATCTCATCATATAATTCTGGTTGTACCTTTATCTTGGTAATCCAAGCATGCTGCTTACATTTTAGCACAAAACTCGACTTTCTACTTCTGAATGTTTCTGTTATCAGTAAGTGAACCAACCTAACTTTTTGGCTTAAAGCATCAACCACCACATTAGCTTTGTTGGGGTGGTAGGTAATGGAGAAATTGTAGTCTCCCAAGAACTCCATCCATCATCATTGTCTCATGTTTAGGTCTTTTTGCGACTGCAAATATTTAAGGCTCTTGTGGTTAGTATACACCTCGAAGGTAGCACCATAGAGGTAATCCCTCCACCTTGATAGTGCAAATATGATCGTAGCTAGCCAAAGGTCATGTGTTGGGTAATTTGCTTCTTAGGGTTTTTATTTCCTAGAGGCGTATGTGATAACACGCCTTATCTACATCAACACATATCCCAATCCCTTATTAGAAGCATCTGTATACACCACAAAGTTGTCTAAACCATCCAAAAGAGCTAGGATCAGAGCTATAGTGAGTTGTTATTTTAATTCTTGAAAATACTTTTGCAGTCATTATTTTAGTTAAATGACTGATCTTTTTATGTCAACTTGGTTAATGGGCCAGCTATCTTAGAGAAATTCTGAATAAATCTTCAGTAATAGCCAGCTAATCCTAAGAAACTTCTGACCTCCATAACATTCCCATGGTGCTTCTAGTTGACTATTGCTTCCACCTTGGAGGGGTCAACTTCGATCCTATTCTAAGTAACGACACGTCCCAAAAAGGTTATCCTTTCCATCCAAAATTTGCACTAGCTAAATTTAGCACATAGCTGATGTTTTTTCAAAGTCCTAAGGATAATGTGCAAGTTCTTAGTGTGTTCTTCTTTGGTCCTAGAGAACATAAAAATGTCGTCGATAAAGATAACAACAAATTGATCAAGGTAAGGTTTGAAAACCTAATGCATCAAGTCCATGAAAGCTGCCAGTGCATTAGTCAGCTCAAAAGGCATCACCACAAACTTAAAATGACCATATTGGGAATTGCAAGTGGTTTTAGGAATGTCTTCTTTCTTGATCTTAAATTGGTAGTACCTTTATCTTAGATCCAATTTTGAAAAGATACTCATCTCTTGTAGAAGATCGAATAATTCTTCTACTTGAGATAAAGGGTACTTATTCTTAATAGTAACATTATTCAATTCCAGATAATCAATGAATGTCCTTAGGGTCCCATCATTCTTTTTGGCAAATAGCAGGGCTCCCCTCATGGAGATGTGCTGGATTTAATGAATCCTTTTGCCAACAATTCTTGCAGTTGACTCTTTAATTCTTTAAGTTTGGCTGGGACCAATCAATAAGGGGTCTTCGAGAATGGTGTAACCCTTGGTAAGGTGTGAATGAAAAATTTAATTTCTCTATCTAGGGGTAATGAATTCAATTCCTCAAGAAATACTTCTGGGTACTTGGCTACCACTTCCACGTTCTCCAGCTTCATAGAGTCCTGTGGCTTATTGATGAGGTATGCTAAAAAGCCTTTCCCACCTCTTAGAATTTATCTAGCCTCCATTACTGAAATGATCAATATTAGTGATGCATTATCAATTATGTGACGTGTTGATATTAACATTTCCCCATTAAGGGTGATGCACTTGGAAAAATAATTTATCTAGGCTTGGTGATGATATAACCAATCAATTCTAAGTATCACATCATAGCCCTATATGGGCATCTTTATGAGATTGGCGGGATACTCTCGATCTCTAATCATAATTGGGCAATCTCGATACATAATATCTATCACTAATCCCTCTCCAAAGGCATTCTAACCTCTATTTGATAAACTATGGTTTCGGGTGACATATTCAGTTTAAGAGCTAATGCATTTGATATAATGAATGTGAGGCACCAAGGTCATACAACACTTCACCAGGATTATTAAGGATAGAAATGGTACCTTCCACCACGTCATTAGGGCTCAGGGCATCATCACTTGTAAGAGCGTAAGCTCATGCCCAAATCCTCTACTTCTCGCTAGTTCTTGTTACTTGTTTCCCTTTTTCTGCTAGCGGTGGACCTCTCACCTTACGATAATTTTTCATAAAATACTGGTCACTTCCACAATGTGAACACTTTTCTTGCTTTTTCCAACAATCTGCCTCATCGTGGCTCGAGGCATTATGGTACCCACATTTTATTGGTGCCTTGTCTTGATTCGATTCTGTCATCTTTTTAGCCTAAGGGTTTCACTAGGAGGCACTCCCAACTTGAAGTTTGGGTTGTTTTTTTCTTGCATCACTGTGTCTTCCTAGATGCGGTCTTCCCTTTCAATTTTTGTCCTTAATCTTATAAATTTTTTGTAACTCTACCTTTAGTTGTAGGGCTTTGCTCATAGCCAAATTAAAATTTTGTAAGTCCTAAGTGGCCAACCCTCTTCTTAACTCCATTCATGGACCTTGTATAAACCACTTGGTTCGTAAGCTCTTATCTTCTTGGATGTATGGGGCATATTGCACTAGTCTACTAAATGTAGCTCTGTACTAGCTAACCGATTGATTCTCTTGAATCAAGTCCATAAACTCTATTTCTTTGGCTTGCTTGGTCACCAAAGGCATATACTTATCTTTGAATTCTAGGGCAAAGTTCTCCTAAGCTTGAGGAGTTTCTACCTCTAACCATCTGTGCTAAACTATTCATTATCAATTTCTTGCAGGTCTCATCAAAAGAAATACAACAAATCGTACTCTTTATTCACATAAGTGCGTTAAGGTTCTGAATATATTATCCAAGTCTTTCAGCTATTCCTCAGCTTGGCAGTCATCCCGCTCTTAATAGAATTTTGGGGGCTGAAATCTTAGAAACCGCTCTAAAGCTCGATCATCTGGAACTATTTCTACTATTCCAACTCTTCCAATTAGTTGATGAGCCGATTGCATGTGTATTTGCCTTTCTTGATATACAGGCTCAGCTGGGGGGATTTTTCGTCCAATTGGTTCATTAGGGAAGTTTGTGATACTTCTTCTTCAGTCATGTGATGTTGGTAAGCAGGTGCTTCTCAACCAGGTGCATGAGGTGCAGGAGCTCGTTGACTTGGGGGTCTCTCTCTTAAACCTTTGCTTGTAGGTACAGAAGTATTACCACTACCCTTGGATGCTATTGTCGCTCATGATTTTAACCTTACGAACACAGTTGCAAACCAAGCTTCAGCCAACTCAACACACCATGATTTGAATAGTGAAAGTATGAACAAAATAAATTAACATCAAAACTTAAACAACTCCAAATCAATAAGAAAATTTACATATAGTCAATATAGATAAAAGTTGTTGACATTAAGTTAGATTAACATAAATAAAAATCATATTCAAATTTAAAGACTAAGCCAATTGACTACCTTGTCGAAGTAAAATAGAAGGGTAGTAAAAATATTCCTACAAATATAAGATAAAGAAAAACAAGGATAGTCACGTCATAACTAGAATCCTACTAGCTAGCCACTGCTCAAAGCATCAAGACTCGAATTAAGTCCTCATCAGTAACACCCGATACTGCATCCAACTCATCATCTCCCCACTGATCAAAATAATCCCATTTGAGGTTTAGGTCCTAGATATTTTTTAAGTTTGCTCTATCTCTTTCATTGTTGATCACGAGTGATACTACTATTGGGGGATCCAAAATGGGATCAGAATTAGGGGCTTCTTAGGTTCTTTTTCTGATTTCTCTTTATCTTCCTCATTTGGTTTAGCTTTAGGTATTTCTTTGGGCATAGGTGCCTATTCCCTAACAAGTTAATTTCTCTACGGCTGTCCTTGAATGTAATCGGGTGTTGGGGCTATACAAATTTTGAAGGGTCCTGCTGTAACATTTATGCTTGTGCCACTATTGATGATTTGATTGATGGTTCAATCATAATATTCCATCATATAGCCCATCTCATCCACCCATCGGGTTGGGAGCTTCAATTGACCTCCTGTAATTGGCTTGCAGTATTCAAAATGAAGCTTCCATGTTGGCCTGCAGGTTTTGAAGTTCTTGAAATTACGTCTCAACTATACTAACTCGAAGGCACTCTCATTTAAGGTCACCCATAACACGATCGTGTAGGTAGTCTTGTGTACCCAACATTCCTTTCAAGGTGAGCACTTTTTCCCAGGCCTGTCAGAGATGTTCATGTTACCCATAGCATTTCTCTTTCAGGGTTTTGTAGATCTTTTGAAGGTTATTCTTTTATTCTTTCAAATCTCTAATCTTGTCTTCAAGATTCTCCTTATTTTGTCATTTGTAGGCGCCATTCCTTTATCAAAGTTGCTAACCATCCTGTAACAAATCCAAGAATTCCATCTCAACAAAATCAAACAATATAATCTAAACTCAAGCTTTAGGATTCTACTATCGTCTAACGATCCTGCTAAACCTTAATAGTCCTGTCATATCCTTAAGAGCACATTTGAACTAACCTAGATAGAGGTCACTATGAGTTCTATCACATGTTCATGCCTAGGTCATCTAAAGCTAAGCTCTGATACCATCTGTGAGGCCCCGATCAGGGTAACCCCAAGCTGAGATATCAAACAATTCAATCTTACATAAAATCCTATAACATGAATATTAGGCCCAAAATTTTTCCTCCACCATTATAATAAACAAGCAGTGGAATTAAATCATAATTGATACGATTATCAGCAACATTCAAAGCCAAAACTATTTTTCAAAGTAATACGCTTATATGTACAATCCTAAAACATCCTTAACATTTTTGACATATCACATAAGGCCTATAAATACATATTCACATCTAATAATATCAAAATAGAACATCTCTACGAGCTTGAGCTAAACTTTCATTCTCAATCAAACATGTCTGCAAAATTTAAGAGAAATAAGGGTAAGTCCAAAGGATTTAGTGAGGGTTATATAGTTAAGTAATGACATGAATATGTCAAGGTAAGAGAACATCTTAAAAGATTTGAAAACAACAAGCAATTAAATTCAAGCAAGTATGATAAATGCAACAGGAAACTTTTTTGCCTTATTGCTATAAGAGAAGTTTACAAGTAAGCAAGAATGAGTACAAGAAGTAATCCTTGACAATATATGCATTCCAACAAAATAAGAAAGACATGCATATATTCACCTTATACCATTTAAACAAGCACTTTCAAGTGTGATAGCTTAGCATATAATTGGTTTGCCTATATGGACTGTATGGTTCATTGCCCATACGGATTGTATGGCGCATTGCAAGTACCTAAGCAGATTGCTTAGCTTACTGCTGATACCTAAGTGGACCACTTATCATATCATTGACATTTAGGAGGATCACAAGGTGTGTCCCATGTACCCCAACATTCCATGTAGGATTGGCACTCGACCTAAGTATATTTCTCCAATAAGTACAATCAAGTACAAATAAGCAATTGGGGTTGTTGATAAGGTAAAACATCTTACTAACAAGTATAGATAAGCCAACTAGCCAGATAATAGGTACAAGTACACAAATATGCTGGCAATGCATCTTATAACAAGTTTAATACATATAATGATCAAGATAAGTACCAACCATGACAAAAGGGAGTTATGGGAGTTCTGGGTGCCAAACAAGTATGATTCCCACATAGGGGTATATAATAAAATGAATTAAATATGATAAAATATACTATCATATATGGATCTCAAGTAGATGAGCAAAAAAAGCAATCAAGTTACGAGTAGGTACAGACAAGCACATTAATCCTCACAAGGGTTTTTCCACAAGAACAATAGATATAACGAGGTCAACAAATACGAGTAAGCTTATACAAGTAACAACCTAGAGCGGGAAAAACCTCACTTTAGTTAGCATTGAAAAATGCAATCAAAGGTTGTAGTTACTGATCCCCAGTTTCCACCTCTTCGTCAGCTAGCCAAGGTAGCAAAATTATAGTCATAACACACGTTTAACTTTCTAGTACATCATATCAATGCTTATAGAATTTAAGAATCTTTTATTAGCCTATTAACATGATAATTCAAAGCTTAATAATTCTATCAACTTGGAAAAATAGCTTGTAACATTAGTGTTCTCCAATTATGTGCAATTCTCACATCCGTTCCATATCATTTCATCATTTTAACCTAATATTTTGTAAATTACATAATTTCACGGTTACCAAAATCAAGACATTATAATCTTAAGCAATACATAAGCATTAATCCCTAGCCAAATTTCCATCTTAAACACCATATTAACTCACAATAGTCCTCATATCATAATTAAAGTTCATCTTAGCGTTATATACCATTCAAGTCCAAAGTTTATATCTCCTAACTCCATATTCTTTTTATGGGTTATCAATACATACAGGTACACATATCATCTCAAAAGCTATTTCTAGACAAGGAACAACATATTGCATGCATATATATAAAATATGCTACAACCAAACATAAATCCAAATTTCACCACCGAGGGTCCAGAATCACAAACTGATAACACTGTAGTATTCATCGCATCGAGGAGAAGACACTAACTTTTTTCTGCCGCCACCAAAAAATGAAACACCACCATAAAAATGTTTCTCTCATTGAGAGGATTCTAATGCCACATTCGATTTCAATTTTTGAGGCCGAAGTTGCTGGAATGGGCCAAAATAGCTGTAGTTTCTCTTCCCATCACCGCTCTCTGATCATTGTGCCGCCACTATCAAAATTGCCATGCAAGGCTACCATTGCACTCCTTGAGCTAAGGGCTTCCCAACCATCCATCTAGAGCTAAGTTTTAGCTTCACAATCGCCAAAAACTGAGAGACCCGCGAGGTGGGTTTCTCTTAACTCCTTCATCGGTGTTGTTTTGTCGCCGTGCATGTGTGCATGTGTGGCTGGGAGTGAATGTGGTGGTGTGAGGAGTGGTTTGGTGGTAGTAGGTTGGTCGAGAGAGGTGTCGCCATGAGCTCGCCAGGAAGAGTTGGTCTTGGTGGAGAAAAGAAAAGAGAAAAAGAAAAAGAAGCAGGAAAGAAAGGAAAGGAAATGAAGAAGAAAGCTTGCTGCCCATTTTTTCATTCAATCCCACTTTCTAATTTTACAATTTAGCCCTTCAAGATTTTAAGTTATGCAATCAAGCCCAAAACTTTATGAAATTATGATTTAACCTTGGTTGACTAAGGGTTTCTCATTCAAGCCCCAAACTATTCAAAAATTTGCAAAATTAAATCTATAAAAATTATAATTTAACCCACAAATCTTCTTAAAATAATTAATAATATAAAATTCATAAAATTTTCAAATAATAACAAAATAGTATATTATAAATAAAACCAATAAAATTCTAGGGGTGTTATAGTATGAATATTAGTAATTTGCAATTCATACTTTTAACTTGTTGGATATTTAGTGCAAAACTAAGGCCTTGTATTAATCTTTATTCACTTGTTTAGGTACTTCAAGCATTTGCTCCTCAATAGGAGTGCTAGGATCAAAGTTCAAACTCTTCACAAAACTATTCCTCAACTTCATGCTGATGGATCTCAGAATGTAAATTTTGTGTCTTGATGGCAATTGAAACCTTGCCTACCAAAGATAAGATATAATAACTAAGAAGATATGCCTTAACCTCATTTGAAAAACTAAAGTTGATTACCTTCAAAATTCTTAGCATTTCTTCCTCATAAGAATAGGACATCAATTTCAAGTCTTCATAATTAAGTGGATAGTATCTTCCATTCCTTGCAATTGTATTAAAAAAATGATACAAAGTGATGGTTTTCTCTTGATCATTTGGCTATCCAAGGTTGTTAAATAGACCACCGCAAGTTCATTTTGTTGTTACCTCCAAACCTTAGGCATACAAGTAGGTCCTCCCACCCTCTTCTTTTTATTTCTAAATATAACAATTCTGAATATATTACTTCTATATAAAAAGAATAGTATAATTATTCAATAGATAGAAATTAACAACCAAAATATCACATCTTACCAGCCTCAACTACAACATCACTAGAATCGCCTTGATTTGCAACCATATCATTAGTTAACTACAACAAAATATATGTATTGTGACATTTATTTTGTGATATTCTTTTATAACTATCTGAAAAATAAGATGGTGTGACACTTTGTAAATTATTTCCTAATCAATACATTTATTGAGCCATTAAAATAAAAGATCTCTCAAAATTAAGTTGGCCGAAAAATACTCCCCATTTCCTAATCAATACATTTGTTGGAGGTCTCTCTTCTCTCAATTTTGTTTGGTTTAATCTCTTGAAACTTAGGGTTTAATCATCAAATCAAAATTTCTTCATATCCATGTTTCCCATTTGTATTTTTATTTCAGTTTCTTAAATATTTTATCATTAAATCAAAAAAAATAGTAACAAAGCCCTAACAAGCTTGTTCGGTATTTCTCTTTGAAAGTTGTATTTTTTGTAGTTTGAAATGTTGTATTTTCATCTTTGTTTCTTGCTCTAACAATAAAAAATATGGGTCGACCTTGAAAAGTACAACATATAGTTTACTTTCTCGTTTTGAGCCTCCAACAGATTGCTTGTTTTAGTTTTTTGCTTTGATGCTCAATGTTTGTATGCTTGATTTGTTAAATTTTAACTTAGGAAGTTGTGTGGGAGCTGTTAATTTAAAACTACCACTGATTTTGTTATTCCATGGTAGGGAGTATTTTTCAAGAGTTCAAGAGATTGGACTTGGTGGCTAGTTACAAGGTGAATTTAATTTTTTATCAAAATCTTGTTCATCTTGGTTTTGTATAGATTTGATGTTTTCCATTCTTGTTTATGAGATTGTATTCTTTTAAAATTCTTCAATTTATTATATCATTAGTTGGTAATGGTGCAACACTCTTAGTGATTGATAATTGATTTGTTGTTAGGGACTTCAGTTTCTTTGATATATCACTACTCATGTCTAGTGGCGTGGAAATGTAAAGGGTGTAGTTACACAAATATATTTATTTGGTGATTAGGGAATCACTTGAAGATTGTTTTGCTTCTACAGAAAATTAAATACACTTAAAGTCTCAAGATAGGCGCAATGAGCATATAAAATACTTAGTCATATGGACATCTAAAGATGTTGTATTTAACTGTGCATATTTTTCTTTCATGAAACAAAGATTTTTCAGCTTAATAGAGGTTAATTGAGATTGAAAAATTTAACCTCTAATAGAGGATATAAAAATTCAGCTAAATTTTTCAATCTCTGTTTTGAATTTTCGACTCTCTGGCTAAAAAATAGAGGTTGAATTTTTAGCCTTTGTTCTCTAACAGCTTTTATTAGAAGCTGAAATAATTACCTCTAACAAAGGCTGTTCAAGTCTGAATATTTAGCCTCAATTTGCCTCCAATAGGGGCTAAAAGTTCATTCCAATAGTGGCTAAATTTTTAACTACTGTTTGGTCTAACTGAGGCTAAATTTTTAGCTTTTGTTTTTGTGAAAAGCAGAGACTTGTTCAGCCTCTATTATATTGAAAATTAAATTTGCACCAAGTTTGAATAGTAAGAATTATGGAGTAGTGACAATATAGAAATTATAGATAGAAAGAAATTATTCTCTTGTTGCGTTATAGTTCTATACAGTGTGTTTGAGATAATAATCAAACTTTTTAAATATCCAATATTACTCACCTTAATTCCCAGTTTATCAAAATTATGTCACCTAATTATCCACAACAATTAAATTTTAAAAAATTTAAAAAGAACATTGTATTTATCTATTACATTTTTGTCTTTTATAAATGTAACTTTTGGTTGGAGGGGGGTTTCAAGTTCAAATAGTGTTGCAAAAAAATGGTTGGGCAAGTAATTGCAATGAAATAGTTGAAAATGGCCATGCTCGTTAATCTTAACTAGCTATCACATTATTTCATGCTTGTTGTAAAACTTTTGGTTTCATGTTTTCCCACTAGTGAAATTATTGCAGACTACTTCATGAGCATCTTTCAATGCATCTAGGTTATTTTGAAAGACAAGGATTGATTCTTGTTTCTTTGATGCTATTTAATTAGATATTTCTTTTTCGATGCGTATATTATTGTATTTGACATATTTCATTCTATTTTAGTAGGCTATAATGGATAAGAGTTGGATGCATAAACTAAGGTGAACGAAGAATATAAAAATGGGTTAAACCAATTTCTTGACATGGCTTTTGTAATGTATCTCTCGATGGCAAAATTATATGTCCATGCAAATATTACAAGAACGTAAAATGGGTTAATAGAGAGATAATAAATCAACATTTTATTGTTGGTGGATTTGTAAAAGGTCAAGCATATTAGGTTACACATGGGAAGATAATGCGTTTGGTCAAGTCAATCTTGAAGAACAAGCCCATTTCAATATGTTAGAATTTTTTTTGAAAAATTTACACACACACACACACACACACATTGAATTCTTGCTAAGTTTGAAATTCTAATCTCACTTTATAATTGAGACTTATGCCATTGGGTTAAAGGCTACTTGACATTTCTATATGTTAGATGACATAGATGGCTTAATACATGATGCTTTTAGGGTTAAAAGATTCGGATAGAAACATAGGAGAGGAATCTAATGAATAAGCTAAGAATTTCTACAAGTTATTAGATGATGCTCAACAAGAATTATATTCATGGTGAAAAAGATTTTCAAAACTTGAGTTTATTGTTCAATTGTTTCACTTGAAATGTATGGGTAGATGGGAATAAGAAATTTACAATGCTTCTTGAGTTGTTAAAAGAGGCTTTTCTAGGGATGGCCGAATCATTGCCAGAGTCTTACTATGAAGTGCAAAAGACCATTGGAGCATAGGGACTCATTTATATTAAAATTGATACTTTCTCTAATGATTTGAATGTTGTATTCGAAAGGGTATGAGAATGACACATTTTGCTATGTTTGTAACACATCAAGATATAAACAAACTAAAAATGAAGTTGATAAGGAAAATTCTTCTGCAAAAGATAAAAATATTCTAACTAAGGCGTCAGTGTATTTTCTTCTTAAACTTAGGCTTCAAAGAATGTTCATGACATTTATAACAACATCTTTCATGAGATGGCACAAGGAAGAATGTACTAAGGATGGACGCATGGGATACCTTACTGATTTACCTATTTGGTATGCTTTTTATTGACAACATCATGAATTTGCAAAAGACCAAGAAATGTAAGGCTTGGTCTTGTTGCTAATGAATTTATTCCATTTAGAAAGATCCATTTGTCTTCTCTAACATTATTCATACTCGGTCCATCACCTCATGGGAATAACATTGATGTATACTTACAACCCTTAATAGAAGAACTAAAAGAATTATGCAATGGGAATGAAGCATATACATGATGTATCAAGCAAGCACAATTTTAATACGCGTGCAACTTTCTTGTGGACTATTAATAATTTTCCTACATATGCAAATTTGTGTACTTGGAGCACAAAAGGGGAACTAGTTTGCCCATTATGACAAACATGATTTAAATACTTATACAAAAGTTGAAAGTAATGTTACATGGGTCATCATAGATTTTTGGATGAGAGTCACTCTTATCAAAAAGATGCGAACTCTTTAGGTGGCAAAAAAGAGCATGAAAGGTCACCTACTACTTTAATTGGAGATATGATATAAAGGACTTACACTAGTTAAATGTGAATTTTGAAAAGAAAGTAAATGATAATCCAACTATTCCTTACAATTTAGAAAAAAAAGAAGCATATTCTTTGACTTACCATATCGGAAAGATATTATGTTACATCACAATTTGAATGTAATGCATATCGAGAAAAACATTTGTGATAGTGTGCTTATGACTTTATTGAATTTAGAACGAAAGATAAAAGATTTCAATGAGCAAAAAAGAGAAGGATCTTTTTTTTGACATCTTACAAAATGTGAAAGCTCTAGATGGCTATGCTTCTAATATTTCTAGGTGTGTGCAAGTTAAACGACATAAAATATCAAGCCTAAAAAGTTTTGATAACAACATCTTGATGCAATAATTACTTTCAATTGCTTTGCATAAAGTTTACCAAAGCATCTTTGGACACTGTTGATTAACTTGCACACTCCCTTTAGAGAACTTTGTTCTAAAGTTCTTCATCCTAGAATTTAATTCACTTGAAAGAAGAAATTGCCAAAACTCTTTATGAGATAGAGAAAATATTCCCACCATTTGTTTTTGATATAATGGTTTATTTAACTATTCATCTGGCATATAAGGCTCGACTTGGAGGACTAGTGCAATACTATTAGATGTATCCCACTAGGAGGTAATTTTGTTATGGTTGTTCTTATTTTATTTAAATTTTATAAATCATTTGAATATATTTTAGATATTGTAATCCCAAGTATGCATCACCTTTGAAATCTTATGAAGGCAACTAAAGTCGTTCAAAGGATTCTATTGCAGAAGCATACTTGATGGAAGAATGCATATCTATATATTTAGAGGAAGTGAATACTAAAATCAATAAGATTAGGAGAAATAATGATATATGTGGTGAGGTCATAATAGAGTTTCCTATCTTTTCTAATCTCAAGCATCACCTTGGGAGAGAAAACTACATCATGTTGACAAGGAGACAATAACCAAGACACATCAATATGTGCTGTTCAATTGTAACTCAATAGAGTCATTTATTGTGTAAGAAATTTCTCATTGTGATTTTATTAGTTTATTTTATTTTATATTATTTGATATTCTTACCATTCATGATTAAGTTATGTGTACATAGCATAAAACCATAGTGAAAGCTGAAAATCCTTGTGCTAATTAAAAAGATGTAGAAAGAATTCATAGTGAAACCTTTGCCAAGTGGTTCCACAATCATGTAAGTTATTAGTTTGTTATCAAAGGTTTTAACATGTCAAATTACGTTGAAAAGTGATATCAAGTGTTTATCATCAATACTTTCCATTTATGTCAAAAATCTTGAAATTAGAAAAGAAACACAAAATAGTGGGTTGGTTGTTTGTAGCACAACCTAGTAGCTTAATTTGCCAGTGGAAGTGATAATAATTAAATTATTGGAGCTGTTACTTATTATGGATTATTAAAAGATAAAATTAAACTTGAAAAATATGACGATAGAAAAGTTGTGGTGTTTTAGAGTGATTGGGTCTTAGCAGGGAGTGCACAAAAGCATAATGAGTATGGATTTATGTTGGTCAACTTTTCTCGAGCAAGACGTTTTATTGAGCCTTTCACCCTGGCAAGCCTAAACAACAAGTTTTCTATGTGGAAGACCCAGTTGAAAAAGAATGGCATATTATTGTGAAGACACAAGCTAGGGATTTGTTTAAAGAGGATACAATTTTCAATTTAGATGCAGTTATACTTCATGCCACTAATGCTAGCAATACCGTATAGTATGATGAAAATGAACTTATTTAGGTTAGGAAAGATGTAGAATGAATTGTAGTTTAAGAAACAATTTACTTTAATCAATTCTACTAGTTTTTTGCATTTCAATTGCTAATATGCTTTTATTTATTTATGTAATGTTTCTTAATCATTCATAATTATGGTAAGTTCTTTTGGTTGATAATATCAATTTATTTAATTCGTTATTTATAAAATTTTAGCACAGTCTTTATTTTCTTTTTGTTTATACAAATTATGCCTCTTAAAACAGACCTCAGCAAGCATGCAAAGCACGAAGTATTTGAACAACTTGACCAACTAGACAACCTTCTAATTTAAGCATGTATCGCAATAGTGTGGCTTTAGGTTGACTTGGTTAGATTCCTGTATTCCTAATTTTACATTTTACTAGTTAATCATATTGTTTGTGCCTTGGCATTTTTACTTATATGATTATAGTTATATGTAAAGGTAGTGATTCTAAAAACAAGCATGTATTCATATTTGAATCTAAATGATTAGGTCAGCTTGGTGTTGGCCTCAATCAATCTAATGGAGGTGCTTTGCAACCTACTGCAAATGTCAACGAAGCTACTTATCCAACAATATAAGATGTAGGAATTTATAAGATTTTTTGAATAAATTTTTCCGAACATTTTTACTTATTGCCTACTTGGGTTTTAAAAAACATCTTATAATATCTTAAAGACTTTATAAATGTTCTAAATTAACATGGTTAAAATTAGAGAAGTTTTTCAAGATTTTAAAAATAAATTAGGACTCCATACTTTTTTTAAAAGAATATAAAAGTTCATAACATTTTATTTTTGAAGCATTTTCTAAAGGGTTATCCCAATACTTTATAATATCTTATAAGCTATCAAATATGTTATAACACCCAATTATCAAGATTTGAAAATAATAATTTAATTTTAACTACATTAATTATAAAATTGTCATTACTAACCATTTATAAGCTCCAACATTGTATTTTATTTAAACACTTTAAGAGCTTATTTATTGAAATAAGATCTAGCATCTTGTAGTTTTTAAAAATATTTCATAATATGTAAAAGTTTATAATTGTTGCTACTTGGAGATGGTGTTTGGAAGATAATAGTGTGTCAGTTTACTTTCCCCTAGAGTGCATGTAGAGAGATCTTTGTTTCTTGAAAACTCTCTGACTTTGAGAATATTTGCTAACAATTTTTCCTCTCCAATTTCTCTTTGAGACTTGCTATTTATAGATTATAGTCATGATGGGCTTAGGTCTATTAGGAATTTTCTACCCCTTTCATGAGCTTAGCTTGCGCTTTGGGTTCTTTGGCCCTTTTACTTAATTAATTAATTTTAGGTCTGTTGTCCTATTCAGTAAATTACCAAGTTATCCTTATATTCAATTTTTAGTAGTATTAATAATAAATTCTTCAAATAAATTTAGTTAAACACCCTTTTAATATTAATAATTATTTTCAATAAACTTGACCTTTGCCTTTTTGAAATGAGTCCAAATTTGATAAATATTTTGACCGGTGGGCTCATATGCATTGCACCTATATATACCTCTATTTATTACCTTTCTTTTTGGACATTCTTATCTCCTTAATATTCCACACACTTCCACAATGAAATTTTTTTTTTTTCAATTTAGCAGTATATCACCTTTGAATTCTCTTTTCCACCAATTGTCTCTTTATTATTTTCCATCAATATTAGTGATTAAATTTGCAAAAGGATAGGTGCCAATCAATATAATTTTATTGGCATAGTAACATTGTTCTACCATTGATGATAATAAGATCTATTGTTGAAATAGGAAACCCAATTATATTGAGATATTGTCTCATCAGAATGCATTTGGTGAGAGTTCTATTTCGAAAAGGTGCAATAAGGTATTATCTTTAAGCAAGGCCTAATTATGGCTTTGCCTTTATCTTTTTTATTTCTCCATGGAATGCAACTTCAGGCATGAGCTTGATGAGCTTTTTTCAGAATCTCCATTCGTGGAAGGCCTCCGACAATCATGTGAATAAATCCCATCCTAGATGAACTTTCTTCCCTTGAGGACTTACCCGATTATTATCTATCATGTAATCTACACCTAGAAGCCATCTATTTATCAAAGGGTATCTTTCTGCCTTCGAGATTGTGCCTGACTTAACAAGGGTCCAACTATGTATTGATATAACCATGGGTGATTAATTTTTCATCATATCTTTCAAATGTCCACACTTTTTGTTGATATAATCGTATTGTTGTGAAACTTGCAGAACTTTTATGATTTAGGCTTGTGGGCCTTGTTTTGCCTTTTGAGTCCACTTGACTATCCTAGTACTTTTTATTGCCAACAAAACTTAGATAAATGGCATTGCTCAGTCCTTTTCCTTTGCTATGGCTTTATTGAGAGGTGTGATGCTTTCTTTCATTCCTTATGTTTCTCCTCTCTTTCAACTATTCATACTTTTTTGCTTTTCTATGTTGATGTAATTTTCAATACATGCGACTAGACCATAAGAACTGCTTATTGGTTTCCTTGTTACGAATTCAAAGAAGTAGCTATCTCTCAAATCTTGTGTGACACCTCTAGGGTGCTTCTAGCATAGCCATGGTAAAACCTCCTTATGAAACTTGTAAATGACTTATTCTACTCCTACTATAGGAGATTAATAGTGATCAAGCGAACAATGAACTCGAGGAGAAATTAGAGTAAACATCCAAAAAAAAGGGGGGTCAATAGACAAATCTAGCTCTAAGAATAGTGATTTGCCTAGATAAGTGCAAAGTGTATAAAGTGTATATTATTTCCTTTTTATATTCCAAAATTGTTGCTTTCTTTGTCTATTTAATCGCATACTTTTATTAAATGACACATATAAAACAAGAAATTATTCTGATTCTTGTTTTCTTCACCTGCTACGTAGTGAACACACAAACTGGTGTTCTTTGATACTATTTGCTATTGGTTTATTAGTGCCTAAGGTGGTTCAACTGCTTCTACGTTGAGCCATCTAGTGTGGCTAGGAAAACCTAATACTTCACTCCATATAATCATGTAACAAGGTGAAGTTCTCAAACTTGCATAGGTACTCCAGTAAGTCAAAGGATTAGATGTGCCTTATGCAAGAAATATTCCATATCTCATTTTGTTGATTGACATTCATTTTGCTACAATCATTTTTTCATCAGTTATGGGATGTTTTAGTTACTTTTTATGGCTCTTTACAAGCCTTAATTATATACAAAGATTTATTACTAATTTGATTCTAGGATTTTGGGGAATTTTCATTTTCAAAAACAAGTTTAATAATGCTAAGTTATCATTGGATTGATTATAATAGAGATGAAAATTTAGTTCAAGGTGAAATATTGATTTGATTCCAAGATTTTGGGAATTTTCATTTTTTTTAAAAAAGTTTAATTATGTGAAGTTATGATTGTAAGTACTAATCAAGAGGATTATGAAAACCATTAGTTAAATCCAAGGTGAAACACATGATCAAATAATCTTCTACCCATATAGTTAGTTTATATCCCTTAACTTAGTCCAGAGGTACCATTGGTGTAGAAGAGAACATATTATGTTGATTCATTTTGGTAGCAACTTCCATTGTTCATGGAAGCTTGCAGTATCAGGGATGATTGATTGTATTTCTCTCCTTGCCATATCGACTTGTATACTACTGTCACAAGTATTTCGTTTGCTTGTTCAGTATATTGAACTCTCTCTAGACTAATTTTCTTTTGAGTTTTTAGTGGAATTTGCAACTTATAGTCTTAACCAAAACATAAGTTGTGGACGTAAACATTTGTCAAACCACTATAATTCTCATGGATGTTTTACTTTAGTATTTACTTTAATTTGTACTACTTACTTTGGAACTTCTAGTGAAACTTTGTCAAAATATAGATAAAAATTTTTGTAAAAGAAAACCCGTAAATAGTCTAATTCACTCCTTCTTAGGCCTATAATGTTGACAAGTAATACCAAAGCCTTGTGCTCATTTGTAGGATCTAACCAATCCGAGTTTAAAGATCCTAATAGCTTCTTTGAGTTTTGATGATTACACAGAAGAGCAATTTCGATAGCAAAGGTAAGAAAAATATTATTTTTAGCTTAGATAAAGTTTGTCTGATTGAAGCCATTGGAGATAATGATGAGGGAGAAATGAAGATGAAGCGGCTATGATTACTAGGCATATAAGACAATTTACACAAGCAAAGAATTGTTTCAGGCATGATTCCACAACAAGTTCTAGACTAGACAACTTCGATCAACAAAAACCAGGTCTTATTTTATGAATGTCTTGAGTTGAACATAACTTGTTGGATTGTCTGAAGCCAAAAAAGAATTCCAACTAAAAGAAAAGAGTTCAAAGTAAAGAGCCATGATTGTCACATAAGATGACTTAAACTTTGAACAATTCGACAATGAAAACAATTGCCTCATGGTCTAAAAATAGGTATCTTAACATTTTGAAAAATTTTAGTTATTTTTTTGAATATGAATTTATAATTAATAGTTCACTAAACATCCAATAACGTTTTCATACTTGGTTGATTAATTTACATGAAGAAATCATATTTTAGAGAACAACGTCAAATTATTTATGATAAAATACTAAGCTTGACCAAAATTATAACAAACTCATTAAAAAAAAGAAAATTAATGAAAGAAATAGGCTTGTCAAAAAAATTAAGATCTAGAAAATGAAAATGTAATACTTCTTGAAGAAAACTATAACCTAAAAAGATCTATTAAGGGTAAAAATAAAGCAGCTAATTCATAGATTCATCAAACAACAAACTTTCACTTGAACAAATAGGATATCATGTCATACATGCCAAAAAATAAGACTTTTATCATATAGATTTAAAACTAAATTCATTTGAGTTCCAATTATTAAGGTAAAAGGATCTAACAGAGTAAGGGTATCAGAGATCACTAAACCTTATTTTATAGTACGCAACCTTAAAAAATATATGAAGGAGAAGTGGCATCTGGACAATAGTTGCTCCAAACATATGATAGGAGATAGGTTAGCCTTTTTAAAGCTTAAGCAGTTTAATATAGAAATGTTCTTTTCCTAACAATAGCAGAGGAAAAATCGTTTGGAGAGGAACATTTGGCAAAGGACTTGGAACTTCCATTGATGGTGTTTGGTTGATTGATAATCTTAAGCACAAACTAATAAGTATTAATCAACTACATGATAATGGTTACAAGGTCTAATTTCAACCTACAAATTGCATTATGTTGAAAAATGAGAAAATCATCTCCACTACATTACATGAGAAAAGCAATATTTATTGCATCAATCTTGATGAATTATCAAATCAAATTCTTGAGTGTCATATTTTAATGTAAGAACCATATTAGACTTGACATAAGAGACCATGACATGCTAACATAAATCTTTTGACATGTCTTGCTAAGGACTTGGTTAAAGGTGTTCAAAAACTTCGATTTATTAGTTGTAGAATTTGTGATGTTTGCATTCGCTATAAACATGTTAAATCCTCATTCCAACTAATAAATGATATTGCGTACACTAGACTGCTTGAGTTATTGCATTTTTATTTGATTGGACCTATTGGAAAAGTATCGTTTGGTGGTATGGAATATGTTTTTATTACTGTTGATGATTCTTTTTGTTGTATTTAGGTACTTTTTCTTGTTCATAAAAATAATGCACTTGATACGTTCATTCCCATAACCAAAAGACTGCAAAATGAGAAAGATTATCCGTTAATAAGATTAGAAGTGATCACAACATTGAACTTGATTATAATAATTTTGTCAAGTTTTGTGATGAAAATGGCTATTCACATGATTTTTTTGCTCCAAAATACACCTAACAAAATAGAGTAGTTGAAAGAAAAAATAGAATTAAGCAAAAAATGGCCCTTACCATATTGAATTAATAAGATTTACTAAAATCATTTTGGGTTGAAGCTGTAAATACAACATGTTATATTGTCAATCATGTTTTTCTCACATCTTTTATGAAGAAAACTCCCTAAGAAATTTAGCATGGAAAAATTTTAAATATCAATTGTTTTTGAGTTTCATTTTTAATGATCATAAATATCTTGTAAAATCTGATTCTCAATTAGATGAGGGAATTTTTGTTGGATATTCCACTAATAGTGGAGCACACCAAGTCTTCAACAAATGAAAGCAAATTGTACAAGAATTTGTGCATGTTGTATTTGATGAAACAAACCCTTTTTGTGTCAAGGAAACCTTGAGCATTGAATCTCTAGGTCGTGATCATTGTTGAGGTCATTTAGAATGAGAAATCATCTAAACTACAAGAAAATCTAACCAAAGAGAAATATAAAGAGCAAGATTGCGGATCTTCCGAAGAAACTTTTAAACTAAGTGATGAAAAAAGATCATAAAATTTAAAATATTAAGAATTTGAAAAATAATTAAATGGAACTTCCTGAAATAGTTTCAAAGGAAATGATAAACATAGAATCAAAAAAATTCAAACATGCTTAAACCACCAAATTGATAAAATCATCGGAGTTGCTCAAGCTAGAATCCTAACTCAATGACAGCTGAAAGAAACTAATACAAGTGATTTTACCCTAGCCTTTGTTTCTTTTATTAAACTAAAAATATATATAAATCATGGAGCAGTAATGGATGAATTTTGGGGATTAATGCAATGAAATCATAATAATAACTATAATTTGAGATGGATAGAGTTCGAATTATGGTAGTGTTGACCTTTTAGTCCAATCTTATGTTTTGATAATTACAAATCAATTCTTGATACTAAAGAATTCTTGAAGTAATGATTAATATATAAAAAGGAATCAAGCAATAGTTTATATCAAATCCAAAATTTAAAAGACATTTCTAAAGGAATGAATGAATTCTAGATGATGGGAAGCAATTAGCTCATTAACAACACAAACTGAAAAATGGATTTTTTGTGCTTAAATGATTTGGAGCCATTTCAAGCCTTAAATTTGGATTTAAGACTTATCATTAAAGTCATAGTATTAAAGGAATTTGTTTCCTTGAGATGCACTATTTAAAGGTTTGACCTTAACTGTGTAAAAGGTCAGGTTATTGTCTGAGCTTGTAAAAGTTAAGATTAGGTTTTCTAGTACCTTAAAGAACTAAGGTTTTTGGCTAAACCTGTAAAAGCCAAGGTTCTATCCTTCTACATCAAAAAGAAGTTAGGATTGTTCTCATAAAAAGTCTAGGTTAAGATTGCTCCCGTAAAAATCTATGTAATAGGTTAGATTTCATCCTACAAAAAATTAGTTTGGTGATCTTTCCCAAAATCTCAAGCTGCAAAGTTTAGGTAGAACAATAATATCATTTGGTTTGAAGCACTCTAAAATCTTGGTGTTCTTCACTTGCCTTATGCAAAGTTTAGGTAGAACTTCATGCAAAAGGTTTAACTCACAAGTGACCACCTCTATTTGATAGAATAGATTATCCCATTTGGGAGAAGAGAATGCAGAAATATATCATTGCTCAAGATTTTAATTTGTCGACAATCATCACTAGCGAACCGTTTATTCTAACCACAGAACATGAAAATGGCATAAAGAACAAAACTTAGTTAGAATGCAATGTATAAAATAAGAGATTGATTTCTTTTAATGCTAAAGATGAAAATAAAATTGCATGTTCTCTCATGAATGAAGAGTACATAGTGTAAGCTTGTGTGAAAATATGAAAAAATGTTGGATCTACTAGAAGTTACTCATGAATGAATAAATTGCGTTTAGAATGAAAGGATCATTATGTTGGTACATGAACCTGAGATGTTTATTATGACGCCTAAGGAAAACATCAAGAACATGCACTCAAGGTTCATGGAAATCATCAATCCTCTCAATGCATTTGGGAAAGTGTTTTTAGAAGGAGAGAATGTGAGGAAAATACTGAGGTCTCTACCAAGAGAATGGACTCCTAAGGTTACAGTGATTTAGGAAGCTACAAATCTCACCAAATAATTATGGTTGAACTTATTAGCTCATTGGCATCACATGAAATGATAATACTAGTTAAGGAGTAGCTTGTTAAAAGTTAAAAAGAAAAGAATATTGCATTCAAGACAACAAATTAACATCAATCAGAAGAAGATGAGATTGAAAACGATGACGAAAATAAGGAAGAAATTGTGTTCATCATGAGGAGATTAAAGTTCCTAAACAGAAGAAAGAAAGCTTCAAAAAATTGAGAAAAGGTGCAGGCTCAGAAAAAGGGCAAGAATAAATCAAAATCCTCAAATTAAGTCATTTGTTATGGATTCCCCAAGCTTGGACATGTTTGTCCAGAGTCCCTTGAGTTAAAGAAAGCCTCCAAGAAGAAAAAGCAACTGCTACCAAAAAACATAGCTTTTCTGACGAAAATTTTTGACGAATTTTGATGAATTTTTGATGGAACAATAAATTTTCAATGGAATTTTTCAGGTAGAAAAAAGCCTTGTCGCAAGTATGTTTCCACTACTTTTTAGGTAGCATTACTTCCATCGAAATTTTTTTGATGGATTTTCTATGTTTTTCACATGGAATTTTCATCGTTTCAGATAGCTCAATTTTTATTAGATTTTCTATCGAAATTTCCATCAAAAAGTTTTCGATGAATTTTTAGTTACTATTCAACAAATTTTTGTTTTTTAATTAATATATATTTTTCCTTCCAACAAAATATTATTGGTAATTCATCAAAAATCTTTTTGATATCAATAAATTAAATTAAATTGTTTGATGAAATTTTATTAGAATTCCATATGAAATTTTTTAATTTAAGCTTATGAATTTTATTTTTTACACTTTTAACTTGTTGAAACATTCTATATACTACAAATCTATAAATATATGAATTAAAAAAAGATATTTCAAAAAATGTTAATCTTACAAATATAAATCTTCATTGCAAATAAATTTTCATCACAAAGAAAATATTAAAAATGCACCCTATCTATTAGCTGGTGTGGCAGGGAGGAAGATACTTACATGAATGGTGTGCTATTTGTAAATAAAAAACAAACGTATATCAAATTTTAATATATATGGACAACAATATGTACATGACAAATTAAGTAACTACATATGTGAAATGCGTAAAAATAATTGAAAAATAAAATGAATAAAACAAACAAGTTCAAACAAATATGGCATACCGCTAACATAATTCAATTTTTGTAAAAGTATTCAAAGTCATTAGTCTCAGCATCATCATCAAATTCATCTTCATCATCGCTAGACCTTGTATGTTCTTCCTCATTATCGCTAACGATACCATCTACATGTGCATATGATCTATTGACATCTTCTAAAGGATGATTACAATCTATTAAAACTTCTAGCAAATCATTTGAATTCACTGCATCAACATGCATTGGAGTATCATCCTGATAAGCAAATTTTATTGAATCTTCAATTTTAACTCATCCTTTTGTGGCAACCCAGTCGGAGTATCACCCTAAGCGGAGGAGCCATCAAATTAAGCTTGAAAACTAAATCAAATGACAAGTAGGGAACCTGAAATGTAATGTCTCAAAGGTGAAACAACTCACTCTAACTTGAAAGGTCACTCCATAAGCATAATAAAGGTATAATCCAAGTATCTTAAGATCATACAACATTCACGAAACATCTCTTAGCGAATAGTCTCGATTAGGTGTAAACTATATGTACAACCATAACACCTAATCTATTATAAAATAACTTCATCCAAAACGTGAGCCTTTGCTTCTCACTTAGACCTGTTTGGGAAAATAAAAGATAACAAGGAAGGTGAGTCTTAAGGATTTAATGAGAGAAATACATAATAGAAGTTGGAGAGAAAATATTGAATTACAATAACAAATAACAAGACCTTTTGATGACAATTCAAATGATCAATCATGATTATTAGGAATAAGATTTAAACTCATAAGAACATGAAATAGATAAACATTTAGTAGGCCTGTTGGCATTCTTCCTTATTGCTCCTCAATTAATATAGGATAACAATCAATAACATTTAACTTGAACGTAAGGACTTTCCCTTATCTCTCCATTTGCTCGAGCACATAGCTCAACGTGTAACAATTTCATTTTTATAGCATGGTCGATCACATGCTAGATCTCGCCACTTATAGTTCACTACCTCCAGCTACCTTTAAGTCATGATCTTAGGTGAGTACTAACCGAAAGACCTGTCATATCAGTTCATTTCGCTTGATTATCTTTTTAAACCTAGCCCTGCCAACCACCTATGGCATCCTTTAAGTGGAAACTTCCCAAGGGCATCCCCATGAGTGGAATAACATAATGCCAACAGATAACAATTCAATTTCAAGCAATAACAAAATATTATTCAACAATAACTGGTAAGGCCTATTCCAATAAACAAGACATATGAACAATGATGAGGACTTTCAATACCATTAGGTCTACCAGACCACTTCAATATCACTGTCACAATTATAAAGATCATGGGGTGAGTTGACCAGGTTAGGGTATAAGAGACATAAATTTGATAATGTGAAGAAAGTTCTAGGCACTAGAATAACCAGAAATAAATTCGATATCAAAAGATAACCCTCACAGGGGTGTTTAAATCATATATCAGATAATAAAACAAAATCGACATCAAATGATAACCCTCACAAGGGTGCTCAACTCAGATAATAAATAGCAATTTGAATTTCCAAACACATTTCAGATTTCAAACAAATAGAGTATGGTACAGAAATAGAAAACCCACATAAGGGCTTATCACAAATAATAGTTAGATAGAAAAGGTTCTAGATTGATAGACCCTTATCTCTAAAAGCCTCAGAAGGCAGCTATAGTCAATAGTCTACTGATCTATAGTTTTTTGCTCTTTATCACCTAATCACGAGAGTGATTTACTTATCAAAACCCATATTCAATTAGGATAACCTCCAATAATTAAAACCCTATTATTAATTGTCTGAAATCAGTAACCCCTCAATAAACTCAACATGAGACTTCATACAGAATTATCTTTAAGAAATATTCTTAATAATATAGCAAATTTACTATCAGTTATGGGGTTCTTAATAATACGTGCAATAGATATAATCAATTCAGTTCATATCAGTATCCTAAGAAGTAAAATAAGCCACTTAGTTTAATAACCCAATTATTGTCATTAAGGTCCAATATTTTCAAATTTAAGGTTTTTCTAATTCAATTAACTCAATAATTCCCCAATTATCACATTTGATACAGTTTTGGGTCTATAATTCAAATATCAACCATGCATGAAATACTTTTACTACCTAATACAATTCAGAACCAACTATTTGAAGGTACAAGAGATTTAAACAAATGAAGATATATAAAAACCCTAATCTCAATACCAATCTTTACCTAAAAGCCCACAATCAAGACCTTAAAATAATTGCACTATTGAGACCACCACGATGAGGAGAAAATTCTACCTAAGAGCTATTGTAGTGCAGCCAAAAAATGTTAGAACCACTACCTTCACCTCCTTTCTATCTTTTGAATCCAATGGTGCTTTCAGTTTTTAGTTTTGAGGCTTGGAAGACCTTCAACTGAAGGTCACAACCTCAATACCTTCTTCTCGTTGCCGCATCTGTTACTCCAGTTCGCATTATTATTGTTGCATTACACCTCGATGAAAGGTCACGATTGTGTTCTCCATGTCGTAAACTTTTAGAATATCATCCATAAGCCCCTTCTATCCACTGTAGCTTTGTCGCCCGTCATAGTTAATTTTTTGGGTTTCATGAGAAAGCTTCCTTTGTCATGATGGTGTGCATGAAAGGGTGTTGGGGGAAAGAGGAGAAGTGTTTGAGGGTGTTGGATAGAAAAGACATTCAACGATGATGGTTGCCAGTGATAGTGAGTGAAATGAGAAAGAGAGAAAGTTGATTTGGTGATGCTGAAAGAAAAACGAAAAAGATGGAGAAGATGATGAAGAAATGAAAAGAATGAAGAAAAAAAATTATTTTATAAAATCTAACTTTTATAAATTTCTATTTAGCCCTTAATCTAATTAAGTAAATCAATTAAGTCCTTTAGTAATTAAAATAGAATATAGGTCCTAGTTGACTAGAAGAGTTCCATGCAAACCCTAATAATTTCAAATCTAGTTCAATTAGGTTTTTAAATATTACCAATTGACCACAAACTATCAAAGATAATTAAATAAAGTTTCTAAAATTATAAATTAGCCCCAAAACTTTTGAAAATAAATAATTAATCAAAAATTCATAAAGTAAAATAATATTATAAAAATTTATATCAATCATGAAATATTTAGGGGTGTTATAAACCTCTCTCTCTTAAAAGAATCTGGTCCCTAGATTCTTACCTGAATACTAAAAAATTTCAGGGTATTGTTGGCGCATGAGATCTTCTCGCTCCTATGTTGCTTTTTCCACATTGTGGTTATGCCATAACACCTTTACTTGGGGGATCTTTCGATTCCTAAGTTCTCAAAATTACTGATATAGAATGCGTGTTGGCTATTCTTCATATGTTAGATCACCCTTGAATTGCATGTGCTTATGTGAAATGATATGAGAAGGATTAGGATAATACTTTCGAAGTTGTGACGCATGAAAGACGTCATGTATCTCCAGCAATTCCTGGGGTAACATAAGACGGTAAGATACCAGCCCAATTCTTTCACATATTTCATATGGCCTAACATATCTCGAACTGAGCTTTTCACCTTTACCAATTCTTCTAATCCCTTTCCTTGGGGATATTTTCAGAAATACTCTATCACCAACTTCAAACTCTAAATCCTATCTTCGAGTATCTGTGTAACTTTTTTGTTGGTCCTGAGCTATTTTCATTCTCTGTTTAATCACTTATATTTTTTTGATAGTTTTTTGAATTAGCTCAGGTCTTATAGTATTTGGTGAAAATTGTCGATATTACCTTTGTATTCTTCCAAATCTTAATGTACTGGTGACCAGTATTTTCTACTGTACAAGGCTTTTTATGGTGCTATTTTAATGGTAGATTGATAACTGTTGTTATAAGCAAACTCGGTCAAAGGGAGATGTCGAATCCAACCACCTCTAAAGTCCAAAACACATGCTCGAAGCATATATTCTAATATTTTGATAACTTTTTCTGATTGCCCATCTGATCGTGGATGAGCTATAAAATTGAACCACAGTTGGGTTCCCAAATACTTCTGCAGACTCTTACATAGTCTTAAAGTGAACTTTAGGTCTCAGTCTAACATAATGCTGGCGGGGATTCCATACAGTTGGACTATCTCTTTTATGTATAGCTTTGCTAGCTTCTCAATATTATACTATGTTCCAACTGACAAGAAATGTGTGGACTTGGTCAGTTAATCTACTATCACCCAAATATTCCCATATCCTTCTCAAGCCATTGACAGACCAGTTATAAAATCTATTGTAACCTGTTTCCATTTTCAGTCAGGAATAGGGTGCGGTTATAACCACCCTAATGGTCATTGATGTTCTATCTTTACCAATTGACAAATTAGACACTTTCATAAATAATTCACAACATCTCTCTTCATACCATGCCATTAGAATAGTTTCTTTATATCTTGGTACATCTTTGTATCCCCCGAATGAATTATGAATCTCATTTGTATGCCTCCTTTAGCAATCTCTCTTTCATTCCTTTAGCACACATATCCTTTTATGGTATAGGAGGGCACCTTGGTTATCGAAGCTAAATTCAGACTCTTTAGAATTTCCAAGCATCTCCTTGTGTTTCAATATCTATTCATCTTAGTTTTGAGCTTGTTGAATTTTCTCATACAGTTCAAGCTATACTCTCACTCTTGCAACCCAAACCCATTATTTTAATCTTAACACGACACTTATGTTTTGAATTTTGGATGTTTTTAATGTGATTAAATGAGCTAACCCAGTTTTCTAGCTCAATGCATCAATTACTATATTTGATTTGCCAAGGTGGTAGGTGATGGAGAAATCATAGTCTTCAAGAAACTCTATCCATCTATGAGGCTTCATGTTTAAATCTTTTTGTGAATGTAAGTACTTGAGGCTTTTATGGTTTGTGTATACATCGAATGTGCTACGTATAGATAATGCCTCCAGTTTGACAATGTAAAAATGATTGCAGCCAGCTCCAGGTCATGAGTGGAGTAGTTTTCTTCATAGGGTTTCAATTTCCTGGATGCATTAGCGATCACGTGCCTCTTCTGCATCAACAGACATCTCAATCATTTATTGAAAACATCTGTATATACCATAAAGCACTCTAGGCCGTCTGGAAGAGCTAGAACTGGAGCCATAGTTAGATGATATTTTAACTCTTGAAAACTTCTCTCACAATCATGATTCCAATTAAAAGGTTAATCCTTCTATATAAACTTAGTCAAAGAACTAGCTATCTTAGAAAAATCTTGAACGAATCTTCGATAACAGTGGGCTAACCCCAAGAAACTTTGGACTTTAGTGACATTCTCAGGCCTTTTCTAATCAACTATTACTTCTACCTTAGTGGGGTTAACTTCAGTCTCGTTTTAGGTGATGATATACCTTAAAAAGGCTATTTTCTCTATCTAAAATTTGCACTTACTGAATTTGGCATATGGCCAATGTTCTTTCAATGTATTGAGAAATGTGTGCAAATGTTCCGCATGCTCTTCTCTAGATTCAAAAAAAACTAGAATGTCATCGATGAAGATGACTACAAGCTGATCTAGATACGGCCTAAAAATTCGATGCATTAAGTCCATGAATGTTGCTGGCGCATTAGTTAGTCTGAAAGGTATCACCATAAATTCAAAGTGACCATACCAATAATTGAAGGCTATTTTTGGGATATCCTCATACCTAATTTTTAGCTGGTAGTACCCATGTCTCAAATTTAGCTTCAAAAAGATTTTTTACCCTTATCGTAGATCAAAAAACTTCTCTATATAGGGTATGGGGCAATTATTCTTGATTGTGATCTTATTCAATTCTCTATAAATGATGCACATCCTTAGAGACCCATTATTCTTTTTGACAAATAGTATTGGGGCTCCCCAATGAGATGTGCTCAGTTTAATAAACTTCTTTTCCCATAACTCTTAAAGTTGATTCTTCAATTCCTTAAGCTTCATGGGTGCTATTTGGTATGGGGTCTTAGAAAAAGGTGTGGTCCCAGAGAGAGTGTGAATTACAAATTCTATCTCTCTATTTGGGGGTAATGAGTTTAATTTTTCTGGAAATACTTTTGGGTACTCAACTACCACTTCCACCTCCTCAATCTTAACTATATCTTAGGACTTGTTAATAAGGTACACTAAAAATCCTTGCCCACCTTCTCTCAAAATATTCTTAGCTTCTATTGTAGATATAATAGGTACCAGTGAGGTATTATTTATGGGATGGCATATAGGTACTGATGTTTTATCCTCAAGAGTGAGGCACTTGGTATAATAATTTACTTGTGTATGATGTTTATAAAGCCAATCTATTCCGAAGATCAAATCAGATCTTTGTATAGGCATTTGTATAAGATCAACTTAATAGACCATATCCTCAATCAAAATCAGGCAATCTCATAGATTACATCTGTTGTTAACCTTATTCCTAAGGGTGTTTGAACTTCTATATGATATGCTATAACTTTAGGTTGCATATTTAATTTTTTAGATATATTAGCAAATATGAAAGAATGTGAAGCTCCGAGGTCATACAAGGTATTTCTAATAATTTTAGAAATAGAAATCGTATCTTCAACCACATTAGAGGGATCGGGCACTTCTTCTCTAGTTATAGCATATGCTTGTGCTCAAACCTTTGGCTTTCCACTAGATCCTACAACTTATTTCCCCTTTTCTGCAGGAGCTGGCCTCCTTAGATAAGGGTAGTCCTTAATGAGGTGCTGATCGCTGCCACAGTTTATACATTTGCCATACTTTCTCTAGCATTCTTACTCATCATAACCCAATTTTCCACAAAATCTACACGTCTTTAGTGATGGATTCGTGGCTCCATTAGTTTGATATACTCGTTGATTAGCACCCTAATTTGTAAGTTTGATTGCTTTCTCCCAGAGTTGTTCTGCCCACTAAGTGGTAACTTTCATTTTTGCCCTTTTTTTTCAATCTTTTTAATCTCCCTCAGATCTGATTCTACCTCTAATGCTTTACTTACCCCATGATTATAGTTTAGAAGATCACACAAGAGAAGGACCTGTCCAAGTTTGGGTCGTAACCTTTCAACAAACTTATGAACTTGCTGCATCTCATATGCTAGTATATGAGGTGCAAACCAAATCAATTGGCTAAATGTAGCTTCATACTAACTGACTGTGGACGTCCCTTGGATTAATTCCATGAATTCTCTTTCTTTGGCATACTTGGTCACCTCTGGTATATATTTTTCCATAAGCTCTTGGGTGAAGTTTTCCCAAGTCCGCTAAGTCCCCTCCATAGACCACCTACAATCAATTAATTGCCACCAATCGTGTATAGGACCATCTAGTAGAAATGTGGCATATTATACTTTATGCTCATTTAGATATCATAGGGTTTCAAACATCATTTCTAAGCTTTTAACCCATATAGAGTTCCCCTAGGAGTTTTGGGGGTTGCAACAAGAAAGATCGATCCAAAGCTCAATCCTCTATAGGCTCTTCAACATTTCTTGCTTAGTTACACTATCCTTGCTATTGATAAAACTGCATAAATTGTTGCCACATCTGGAACATGGGCTCAGTTGGCTAGCCCATACCTGGCTAATTGACTTGAGGGGTCTATGAAACCTTTTTCTCTAGCAGGGCTGGTTATTTAGTTGGTGCTCTTCGCTTAGGGACACTCTGTGCGGTAGCCCATAGACCGAGCGACTTTCTTTTTCCCTATGAAGCTGCTCAAAGTGGTTTAGGTATATGAAAACCTTCATGGGATGCCATTATTTCCCTTAGATTATCCTTAACTCCATCTCAATTACTACTGCCAAGATCACACAATGACATCTAAAATTAGTATCAAAATTTTAACCTTAGAGACATAGTTATAAAGTAATCAACAAATCAAACCAAGTTTAAACAATGGCGATCAAATCATTAAAGGCTAGCTAGCAACTTCTATTACCACTCTAACCTTATTCACCATTCTTGCCTAACCTATCTCATATAAACAATTAAGGTTTCTTCTCAACACAAGTTCAAGGTTCATTTTTGAAAGTGAAGTCTACAACCAATCGACTACTTTAGATATAGGCCTTTACTTCCTACAGACTCATCATGTATCCTACTAATACCTATTTACCTAGATCATCATCAAACCTAGGCTCTAATACCACCTCTATGGCACCCCACTTGCAGTATCACCCTAAGCGGAGGAGTCACCAATTCAAGCTTGAAATCTAAATCAAATGACAAATAGGGAACCTTAAATTTAACATCTCAAATGTGAAATAACTCACTATAACACAAACATTCACTCCATAAGTATAATAAATATACAATCCAAGTATCTTAAGATCACACAACATTCACGAAACATCTCTTAGCTAATAGTCAGAATCTTAGGTGGGTATTAGCTGAAAGACCTATCATTATTGATCTATTTTACCTAGTCATCTTTTTAGAGCTAGCCCCAGGCTTAACTTCTCATGGCGTCCCTCTAGGTGTAAACTTTCTAAGGTTCATCCCCTTTGGTGGAATGATATAATGCCAATAGATAATAATTCACTTTCAAGCAATAACAAGAATATTATTCAACAACGGCTAGCAAGACTTGTTCCAATAAACAAGACATGCGAACAATTAGGAGGACTTTCAATAGCATTAGGTCTACCAGACCATTTCAATATCACTATCACAATTATCGAGATCATGGGGTAAGCCGGCAAGGCTAGGTATAAGGGACAGAAATTTGACAATTTCAAGAAAGTTTTGGGCACCAGAATAGTTAGAAATAGATTCAATATCAAAAGATAACCCTCACATGGGTGTTCAAATTAGATATCAGATAATAAAATGAAATCAACATCAAACGATAACTTTCATAAAGGTGCTCAACTCAGATAATAGATAATAATTCAAATTCCCAAATATATTTCAGATTTCAAACAAATAAAGCACATTATATAAATAAAAAATGCACACAAGGGCTTATCACAAATAACAAATACATAAAAAGATGTCTTAGGGGTAGATCCTCACCTCTAAAAGCCTTAGAAGGTAGCTATAGTCAATGGCCTACTTATCCACAATTTCTTACTTCTCGTCACCTAATCACGAGAGTGATTTACTTATCAAAACCCATACTCAATAAGAATAACCTTCAATAATTAAAACCCTACTATCGACTGTTTAAATCAGTGACCACTTAATTAACTCGGCATGAGACTTTGTATAGAATTATTATTAAGAAGTACTCTTAAAAATACAGCTAATTTACTATCATTTATGGGGTTCTTAATGATACATGCAATAGATATAATCAATTTAATTCTATATCAGTATCCTAAGCAGTAATAACAAGCCACTTAGTTCAACAACCCAATTATTGTCATTAAGGTCCAATTTTTCCAACTTTAGGGCTTTTCTAACTCAATTAACTCAATAATTCCCCAATTATCATTTTTGATATGATTTTAGGTATAGAATTCCAATATCAACCATACATGAAACATTTTCACTATCTAATACAATTTGGAGCCAACTATTCAAAGGTGCAAGAGATTTAAATGAATGAAAATGTATAAAAACCCTAATCTCAATACCAATCTTTACCCACAATCCAAAATTGAGACCTCAAAACACCAAACCGATTGCACTACCATGACAATTGCGATGAGGAGAAAATTTTGCCCAAGAGCTACTGCCAATGAAAAATGTCAAAACCACCATTGTTCACCTTTTTTCTTCCTCTTGAATCCAATGGTGCGTTTGGTTTTCAATTTTGAGGCTTGGAAGACCTTCAATCGAAGCTCACAGCCTCAACACCTTCTTTTCACCGCTGCGTTTGTTACTCCATTTCCTATTGCCGTTGTTGAGTTACACATCCATGCAAGGCTAAGATTCTATTCTTCTTGCCTCAAACTTCTAGAATATCTACCTAGAAGCCCTTCCTCACCACCATAGCTTCGTCTCCCGTCACAGTTAATTTTGTGGGTTTCACGAAGAACCTTCCTCTACTGTGATGGTGTGCATACAAGTGTGTGGGGGGGTGTTGGGGAGAAGAGGAGAGGTGTTTAGGGGGTGTTGGATAAGAGAGATATTTGCCGGTAATGGTGAGTGAAATGAGAAAGAGAGAAAGTTGACTCAGTGATGGTGAAGAATAATGAAGAAAATGGAGAAAGTGATGAAGAAATGAAAAGAATGAAGAAAATTTTTTTGTTTTATAAACTCTAACTTTTAAAAATTTCAATTTAGCCCTTAATCTGATTAAGTAAATCAATTAAGTCCTTTAGTAATTAAAATAGCATATAGATCCTAATTGACTAGAAGAGTTCCATGCGAACCCCAATAATTTCAATTCTAGTTCAATTAGGTTTTTGAATATTATCAATTGACCACAAACTATCAAATATAATTAACTAAAGTTTCTAAAATTATAAGTTAGCCCCTAAAATTTTAAAAATAAATAATTAATCAAAAATTCATAAAATAAAATAATATATAAATTTATACCAATTATGAAATATTTATTGGTGTTACACCTTTAGCCTTCGTTTTTATAACAGCCAACCAATTGATCTTAACCCTAATTCTTCTGGGATATAGAACATAGAAACCTTGCTGCACTTGTTGGGAAATTACAAATAGGTCATACTTTCTGTACCTATCCCTTTTCCTAGCTTCAACAATATGATATTTTGGATGTATTATATGAGTTCCTCTCATAGAAATTGGATTGAACCCCTCACAATGAAATAGAACCACCTTTTTTATAGGTTCTTTCGAGTATTCTAATTCAACTACCTTTCTCAAGATCCCATAGTAGTCATCCTGACCACCAACCCCATCGACTCCCTTCTTCTATACACCATTTTTCATTATGTTCTTTTTTTTTTTTCATGACTTCATACATCTGTGTGAAATTTAAATCTATTTACAAAGTCTTTGGACCATGTTTGAACTTGTCTGTTATGGCCCCAAGCCAAGTCATGCAAGAATGGATTTGTTATTCTATTGCTTGGGTTATGAATGTATCATTCATCACATAAAGTGTTAGTTTTGAGAGAAGTTCTTTTGATAAATTCATATCACTGCTTAGGTCATGCATAATGAACTAAATATAAACATACTCACATAGGACTTAAACTAATAGACGAATTAATTTTCAATCCTTGCATTGACATTTACATAGCCAACCTCGAAGTAGTCCATGAAATAACTACATAATAATATTATAGAATTGATTATAACAAAAAATAAACAATAGCTACCATGTGGAAAATTGAAATTAATACTAGTTAGTTGAATGACTTACTCAAGGTATTCCTTGGCCTCTTCACAATTAAGCAACATATATAGTGATACAGCATTAAGCTTGGCATTACTTAAGTACCTAATCATGTAGGCACCAAAGGCACAATTGGCTTGATTTAATGAAAATAGACAAAGTAGGTGAGGAATCATCATTTTCACCATTATTATTTGGACCTACTCTCATCCTCAAAGAACGAACATGGGATTGGAAGTAGGAAGAGCAAAAGTTGAATGTCTTTTTGCAAACAAATGCCTCATAAACAGACCCTTCTACTTGTGCCTTTTGTTTCATAGTCATTTTAAGTATGCTAAACTCTCTAAGTGTAATATAAATAATATTTTAGAGTTATATGGTCAAAAGTACTTAATAATTTCAATAGTTTAGCATCTAAATAAAAGTAATATTTTACTCTCAAATGGATACATTAACTAAAATTGCACTTGTCCTCTATTTCTTGCCTCTTTTATTAAGTGGATTAGTAGATGATCCATACAATCAAAAAATGCTACAGGAAAATTCCATTCTAACTTTCACAGAATTACAGGAATGTTTTTCTCTATTTTGTCCAAGTCATCATACCTCAAAATTGTAGAACAAAAATCCTTGAAAACTAACTAAGATTGACCAAAGGCTTCCATATATGGTTAGGCAATTCTCTAAATGCAATTGGTAGTTATTGCTCTATGAAGATGTGATAATCATAGATCTTATGCATAATACATGTCGCCATGCCTAGCTAGATTAGAAAAATATCGTAAGGCATCCATAATTACTTGACCTATTCACATATAGTTTTCCTATGCTTGATTGTTAAGATATACTTAGCTTTAAGCTCGCCCCACTGGCTATTTCCCTTTAGAATTAACTTGAGCTCATGCCTCATACAATAAACATTCAAGTCTAAGTAAGCTTTAACATTGTCTTTAGTTTTTCTTGATGTCCATGACAGTGTTAAAGATATTATTGAACATATTCTTTTTCATGTGCATGACTTCCAAATTACATCTCAATAGGCTAGTCTTTCAATACGGCATTTTCCAAAATACACTTTGCTTGGTCTAATTGTGTGCACATTGTACCCTATGATTATAAGAGCATTACCACATTTAATAACCTTGGGCAAACTGCATACTAAATTCCATAATTTCTCTCCATTCAACAAGGGAGGAGGAGGATCTTTCTTAGCCTAATTTTTTAAGGAATTGATAGTGTTTCTCCTAAACTGGTGATCATGATCTAAGAATTGCCGATGGTAGTCAAACTAATAGTTCTTTTGGTCATTTTTTATAGAGAATGCTTTTGAGTGTTCCATATAATATAGGCAACCTAATTTACCCATTATCATCTACTCTGACAGCATTCCATAAGTTAGGAAACATTGTTGTCCACAATAAAGCAGCTCTTATGAAAAAATTTACTTTGTACTGGCGTTATAAGTGAGAACACCTAATGTCCAAAGCTTATTCAATTTATCAATTAAAGGCTATAGGTAGATATTTATCATGGATTTCTTGGCTTAGGAATAATGCATGTCAAAAACATGTATGGTGATGTCATGCACATTTCAGGAGGCAAATTATATATGGTGTCATTATAACAATCTAGCATTAATGTGACGATGCAAATTAAGTGAAAGGTGTAAATCCATTAGCACATCACAAACTAAGCCTTATATTTCTAAGGTCACTTGCAAAGTTAGGATATGTAAGATTAAACTAGCTCCAAGCATTCCTATTTGATGCTAATCGATGGTTTTTAGAATGCCATGTCATGTGTGGTGCAGATTCTTTTCATTAGCACATCTTGAAGCATTCTTTTACCCTTTCTCTGATCTCAAGATTTATACTTAAGTGCTATACAAAACTTACATAAATTGTCATTTACATTTTCTTTGTAATACAATATACATCTATTTACACAACAATTATTTTTTTGGTTGCCAAAATGAGCTTTCTAACTAGCTTTGTTGCCTTATAGTAATTAGCAGTGGTGTGGCCTCAGACATTAATTGTAGCACATCATCCATGGCATTATGAGATAGATTGTAGTCACTATTAATGCTGAGCATTCTCACAGTGATGGATAAAGGAAAGTGCATTCCATATCTATTCCATAATGGTTGACTGTACTCGAATAGTGGGTTATGAAATCTTTGAGCATTCTATTAGATTGAAATGGTACACCTTTATGCCACCAATTAATTCCAGTTGCATCACATACCATTTCTATATATCTATGTAGCTCATCACTAGGATATTGATCCTATTGATCACTAGTTGATGTGTCATGATGAAATGCATAATTATACATTTGCATGTAAGGATCTAACTCTTCATTGTTTGTCTAGTAATAGTAATTTTTCAAAAATCCTACTCTATTCAAGTGCATCTTAACTTTATTAGGTTTTAACAATTGACATTTCATTTGACACCATTTGCAAAGGCACCTAATGTTCCCATCTCTTACAAACTGGGGCAAACCACATATATGATATTAAATTCCTCAACCCTATCCATAAATTGATGCCTAATTCTAGCATGACCAGGATACAACCTATTGTGCTTCCAAACTCTATGTGAAGGAATACTATCCGTCTATATAATCAAAAAATAATTGTGTTTTCATATCAATAAAGTGTTAATGTATGATGGATTAATTGCTCATATTTTTTCATCATTTTAAGTAGGGTTTAATTTGAAGATTATAACTAAAGGATTAGCTCATTTTGCATTACTAGAGAGGTGCACACGTGTGGTGCACGTGACTTGTTAATTTTTTTAATGTTTATTGTTATATAAATTATTTTCTATTTATATCTAATTTAAGTGCTTATCAAATAGATAAATAAAAAATAATATAAAAAATAAAATTTTCATTTTAAGTTATAAATATATTGAGCCTCTAACAAAGTTTAATAATAATCTAAGGTAATATATTTATTCTACTAGGGGATTTGCATTATGTATGTGACCTATTACATTCTTTGCTTTCTTCCATTCCAATATCTACATTGTTTGTCTTGAATATAGTATCTTACAAATATCTATATTGCTTGAACCCCCAATAAAAGATATTGAAAAATAATTCTTTTTTCCAATTTTGCTACCCTTGTCTCTCCTTTTAAGGTGATATCCATAATACTTTATTGTAATTCAGATCTTGAATTTGATAGATATGGTAATAGTAATCAATCTTATAGTTTCTAGTTTTATATTATTAATTTGAAGAACCAAAAATAGAATTTTTTTTCCCTAAAGAAATTACTATAGAATCAATTGCAGAAGCTTGATCTCTATATAAATAAATTATGATTTGAAAATATTAAAAATTTTATATGTTGACAATAAGAATAGAAAAATTCACACTTAAAAATTCAAAATTTTAATTGTATAATTGCTTCACAGATATTTTTCTAGCTAAACTTTGTATGTTATAGTAAAAATAAAACAAGTATCTCATCCCAATATAAGATTAATAAATAATGGAATAAATTATAAATAAAATATAAATCTATTTATTATTCTTCAATAATGGTTGCACTACTTGTAAGAGTGACCTGGTTGGATAGATCCTTTCTTTTGGATTGCATTATTAGATGTTTTGGTACCTTTTTTTGAATGCTTGAGTAACATTTTATATCACCTATTGGGAAAAGAAGAGGATGTTGCAGTAGGCTGTAATATTCATAATAACGCATTATTTTATGTTTATGATCTAAAGGTACATAGACAATAATATCTTGTACCATAGATATATTATGATTATTTCTTTCCACCTAAATTACCACAACTTGATAAACATATGGAGAATTATAGACTAAATTTTAGTCTAACAATAATTTTTTAAGAGGTAGACCTGAATATCATTCATTGAAGGATAATCATTTAACCTTCTGAAGATTTTCGCATATGAATTTATCACTATAAATTTTTGTATGTTTTCTCATGATTGTTTATAATAAATCTGATTCTTTAGTATTTTCTATTCTCAAACTCATTTTCTATTTAGGTAAATTAAAATACAACTGAATATTACCATACTTATTTTCATTTGAAAATTAACCTTGGAAGACCATGATAACTAGGGGTGATAATGCGTCTGAGAAAAACCTGAACCGCCCTGCATAGAGCGGGTTTTGAAAGCATAAACGACTCTTGGGGCAAGTCTTAGGTTTTAATTTTTAAACCCAAACCTATCTTGGACTTGACCCACTAGATATTTTGTATATATATATTAATTTTATTTATTATATGTATATTTTATGTGAAGTGTATTCATATATATATATATGAAAGAAAATGTGAATATTACATATATGTTCTATATAAAAATAATTATATTGTCATTATAAATAACTTATACATTCAATATGTATATAAAGTAATAATAATGTTTGCAATTTGTCATTTTTCAAAGGCTAAAACATGCATATATAAATATTCAAATAATAAATTTTTTGTTAATAATATTATTTTCTCATATAATGAAGTTACATATGTTTATTTTTTTAAAAGAAATATTTTTAATTTTCTTAAACATTTTAAATGGGTCTAATTTGTCCAATCTACTAGATAAGGGTTCAGGGTTAGGGGGGTCTCGGGTCCATAAAAATCTTGACACGACATGTCCTGGGTTTTGCCAAACCCACCCAAGACCCGACCTATTTCCACCCCTAATGATAACCATGCCTTATGTTTGAAAAGTATAACTCCACCCTTATAGATACAAGTTTTTGTTTAATTATACACTAAATGAAGTAAAGAGAATGTGCAGTTCAAAACTCAAATATCTTTTAGAAAGTTCACAACATTTCTTAATAGAAAAATAAACAACTTATGCAATTCATTTGCCATCTAAAGTGAAACAAGTCTAATTTTTTTAATTGCTACAATATGCAAGGCTTTTTTAAATCTTACAGCATTGCAATAGATGTAATTAAGTACCATATTCAATTCATGAGTTTTCATGCACACAGCATCATAAATTCTCAAATTGAATCAAAACATGAGATTAAAGTTTAAAATTTTAGCATATGATAATTTTCCAACATATATAATATTTATTGAAAAATCATACAGTACATATTTATTGAAAAATTGTGAACATTTTGATTGATGAGAAATTATTTATGTTCCTAAAAATTGTAAAAGGGTAAATATTGACAATTGAATTTTTTAGGAATTAACTCTTTTTCATTCAAAACTATGTTGAAAGAGAGGTCATAACTTATTAATTTTGATATGTTTTCCCCTTCAATGATTTAATTGACTTTCTCATCTTCTTGGACTCTTTAATTTTATCTATATGTGCATGTCTCTCTACAGTACTCAATGCGGCATGCTTTCTCTTCATCTTATTTTGTCTTTATTGGAAAAATAAATATGCTATCATAATATTAATTATTATTAGAAAATTATGTCCATGTATCTAACAAGATAGGTGAAATGTTGGGCTATATACAATTTACCCCCTTTGTAAAGTCTTTAATTGGCTAAAAACCCCCTACTTTTTTTAATTATTGCATTACCCCCCATATTCCTTGTAATAATGCTCACTCGTCCCAATTGACTATTTCCTTTATTTGAATTATGAAATATCTGGACTGCCCTTGCTTACATACTAAAATCTGAAAATTTTAGGTAGATTGAAAACAAAAAATACTCTCACTTTATAGTCTCACTCCCCAAAACCCCAAAAACCCTAACTTTAGTCCCACACTAAAATTGCACCCTAACTCTTGTTTTTAAAGTGATTTGTTTGTTAAATTTGCATCTAGATTATTGTTTATGTGATTCCTCCGATAAATTTTCAGCAAAAGGTCCATTTGTGGATGAAATCACTGTGCGGATACAACTTGAAAGCCTATTTGTGGATGAAGCCCATGTGTGCGCATATTGTGCCTAGTTTTGAATGTTTTGACAAAGCCCTACAGAGAGAGTATTCAAGGTAAGCAATAGGTGCACATATTATGCTATATTCTGAATATTCATATTATTTTTATGCTATTGTAATGAAAAATAGATTTATGTAGGTTTTAAGCACTGGATCTATTTGCATTAGGATTTGATGTGTGTATATTAGGGTTTGTCAAATATTTTGCAAAAATTTTAATTTTTTTACGTTATTGTGACAAAGGTAATTTTATTTAAGTTTTATGCATTGGAACTATTTGCATCAGGGTTTGATGTATGCAGTTAGGGTTTTCACTATATTTCCATTGAGTTTGAAATTTCTGAATTTAACTTTTTAGGTACTAAAAAATTGCTGTAAAATTCTTTTTTGTAAAGTTGTTGTTGTTTATGAACCGCTCATCACTGTAAGATTGCTTATCACCCTTTAAGTTCCTGCTTTAGTTTATGTACCACAAAACTGTTGTTTTGTGTAATGACCTTGTAGTGAAACATGATTATCTATTTGTTTTTGTAGAGAATTGGAGGACCATCTTCTTGAAATCTGGGTTGGTGGAAGATTTGTAAATAACCTTGTTGTCACATATTGAGGAGGTAAGAAGCATGTGTTATGTAATTTTAAATTAAGTACCATAAAAAGCAATAAAGAATTTTATTGGTCGTATGAAATGTGGGGGGGGAAAAAGAATGAATGTATACTTTTACTATGCTCTACTTGGGTGGTCTTTAGAAAATGGTTGTAGATTAGTATATGATATGATGATGATAGTGCTATTGAAATGAAAACTATTTTGAAGAACTCTTCTGTCATAGTTATGTAAGTTGAAGAAACATCCTAACCAACTATAGTTAAAAATAGTTAGGGCTATAATGTTCAAAGTCAACAAACATTAGATAATAGAATGATTGAAAGGTCTAAGGGTGATGAAGAAATTGAGGAAGGTTTTTAGGGTAATGATAGGTTAGAGGATAAGGAAGGAGAAGGAAAAGAGTATGAGAGTGAAGAAAGGGAAGGATTTGAAGGTAAGGAATCAGATAAGGGTGACAAAGGCCTTGAGGGTGATATGGATTTTGATTCTAAGAGGGGAAATGATAATGAGGGTGCATGCTGAGTTAAGGTTCGGAAGATGAGGGGATGATGATAAGGGCATCACTTATTTAAGTGTATATAACTTAGATGATGAAGTAACTTTTAACATAAGTGAACAACAGGGAGTAGTTGGTGATATAGATGCTAACATAATAGAAAATGAACAAGGCAAAAGTCATGCTAGTGGTGATAGATGCATTAGTTTAGGCGAAGAAGAGGGTAATGATGTAACATTTAATTTTGATGAATTTTAGGGGGATGATAATTTAGATGTAAATATTAATTCACAATGGGGGGATGGTATTATGATTAGTGTTAATTTAGAGATATCAAATGAGTAAATTGTAAAGGATAAGGGTAAAAATATTTGTGAAAAAGAGGCATTCAAGAAGAATTTGAGTTTGAAGACCCAGATTATTTACCAACTGAGGAGGAGGAGGTGGAAGAGGAAGATGACTACTAAGATACACCCTCAGAAATGTTGGAAGACTTGGAGAATTAAAGTGATGAAGATATATTTGTTGAAAGAGTGCCAAGCAAGACTGAATTGATTGAGAAATTAAGGAAATGTTCTGATGACTGCAAAAAAAGAAGAAAGTTTCATCATTGAATAATGGTGTGCTGGATAAAGAGTGGTCCAGTTCACCTGGTGAGAAGATGAACTCCTAAGTTTAGATAGCTCGATGAGGACATCCTCAAGCATCCATACTATAAGCTAAGGGACATTGATATGAAGACTTATGAGCTGAAGGTTTGGGATAAATTCCAAAACTACATCAAGTTTAGAGAGGTGCTGAGGAATTAGAGTGGATAAATTCCAAAACTACATCAAGTTTAGAGAGGTGCTGAGGAATTGGAGTGTAACGCATGGTTATAAACTTCTATTTTTGAAAAATGAAGGGCATAGAATTACTACAGTTTGTCAAGATGAGGCTTGTGATTGGAGGATTCATGCATAAAGAATCGTAACAGGGCTTATCTTTCAAATAAAGACTTTAAGAGGATGACATCACTATGCAAGAGGATTTGACAACATATTAGCCAATTATATGTAAATTGCAAAGCGGGTAGGAAAAATAATAAAGGACAATCTTGATATCGGCATTAAGCATCTACAAAATAAGGTCTTTAGGAAGTGTAGCTTGAATGTAAACTACTGGATAGTATTGAGGGCAAAGAAAATAGCTATAGACAAGATCAAGTAGAGTGACATCTTGGAATATGGACTCTTATGGGATTGTTGTGAGACTAAGAGAGCTACAAATCTTGGTAGTAAGTTGATTTTGAGGAGACAAGAAGATAAAGAACCCCTTACCTTTAATAGAATGTATTTCAGCTTGGATGCTATGAAGATAGGGTTTTTGGATGGCTGCAAGCCTATCATAGGGCTTGATGGTTGCTTTTTGAGGACATGCCATGGGAGGACAACTACTAGCTACAGTTGGAAAGGTTGGAAATGATAATATGTGGCCAATAGCAATTGATGTGGTGAGGGTTGAAAATAGAGATACTTGGAGCTAGTTTTTTGGTGAGTTGCTCATGGATATTAGTTATACTAATGAGGGGAAATGGACCTTTATTTTAGATAGGCAAAAAGGACTTTTGGATGCACTTGCAGAACTTACCCCTAGATGTGAACATAAATTCTGCTTGAGGCATTTATATGCTAATTTTAAAGCAAAACGTAGCAGTTTGGAGTTGAAAAATGCTTTTCAGAAAGCAGTATGCATTGGAAACAAAAATGAGTTTGGAAGATGGACAAAGAAAATAAAAAAGCTTGATCCCAAGTTTAATGATAGTTATGAGACTTTTGTTGAGTGGCTTAGGAAGATACCAGCACATAATTAGGCGAGATTTTACTTTGGAAGCATGTGTTGGTCTGATATCCTTGTAAACAACTTGCAAATCTTTCAACAGCTACATAGTCCAAGCCAGAGACAAGCTAATTATGTCTGTGTTTGAATGGATTAAAGAAAGATTAACATCAAGAATACAATTGATGAGAGAAGGCATGGAGAAGAATGATGGGACAGTTTGTCCTAACATTGCGAGAAAGTTGAACAAAGCCTACAGGTAATCTAGATATTGTATTTCTAGATACTGTGGGAGAGATGAGTTTGAAGTAGAATTTGGAATTTCAGTCAAGTATGTGGTGGACTTAAACAAGAAGACTTGCACTTGTGGAATATTCCAATTAAATGGCTTTCCTTATTGCCACGCTTATGCTACTATTTGTGAGAGAAAGCAAAAAATTGAAAACTGTGCATATTGGTTTAAGAAAGAGGCATGCATGATGGTTTATTCGAACATGATACATGTTGTTCCGAGAGTAGTGACTACTTCAAAACTAACTATGAACCTTTGAGGGCATCAAATTACACAAGGAAAAAGGGCAAATAAAGGGCTCTCACATTATTGTAAGGAATGTTTTGCAACTAGGGCACAATAGAGAAACGTGAAAAAATTCAGCACATCCAAGCTCAACTTTGTATGAAGTTGTAAGTACATTTAAATATCTTTTTTTTTATTTTACTTTTACCAAAATTGTATTGTTAATGAAAATCTTTTTTGGTGGGAAATACTTCTTCTAGACTTGGACAATAAAGTGGTGTAAGACAACCTAATTCTAATATTACGGCTGCAAAAAGGAATCTTGCAATCAAGGTAAGCTTTATTTTAGATTTGTACCATAAATTATTCATAAACATAAATAATTAGTTATTTTTTCTATAGGCTAGGATTAGAGAAGCAAAAAAGAAAAGTGAGTGGTTTAGGCCCAGCCAAAACCCCAAGAGTAATTTTACTTAGTCATTACATTAAGAAGAATACTCTTTGATTTATGTAATTTTCTTGTAAAATTAACAGTTTGATGAAACTGTTACCTTATAGCTGGTTAACCAACCAATAGGAGCTTTTAAGCAGCCAAATCTACCAAATGAAGCTCCAAATCACCCAAGCTAAACAACTGGACGTTTGCATAATAGCCAACCAGGCTTAAACATCTCAACTAAACTAAGCTGCAAGATATCAAAGTCAAGCTTTAAGTATTGCTGTTGTAACTACTATAAGAAAAGTAATTTCTTACCTTTACTTTAAATGTACTTGCTTCAACTGCTATTAGATCTCAATCACTAATATGTTGTTTTTGGTTATTTCTATTAGTAGGATAGGTAGGTAAACACTAGAGCTATTGAGTTTTTGTTGGGGGAAAAAAAGTTTCAACTTCACAAGAAAAGAAGGTGAACGCTAGAGCTGCTAAAGTTGCAAGAGCTTTAAGGGTGAAAAAACATCAAATCTTAGAGGTGTTGTAGAATATTAGAAATAGGTCAAAAAGGCTAGCTTCAAGAAAAGAACAAGAAAAGATGAATTATTGGTGTTAGTTCCTGTGGTGTGACTTTTGTGGGTTTTATGTGACTTTTGACTAAAGTTGGGTAGGTTGTTTTGGTGCATGTGGGGTATGCTTTTGGTTGTTTGGTTAGGATGTTTGGTTGGTAAATCTAAAAACAGTATACATTAGTAGATTTTGCCTTTTTGATATTATTTTGGTATGAAGCCATTGGGGTATTTTGAATTGGAGTACAGTTGGTTGGTACAAAATTTAATGATTTTTGTGGTTAAAAATGATGTTTGACAACTTATCTAATTTATTTTAGGTTATTTATTTTTTTGTAGTTTAATTTCGTAGTGCACAATTACCATCTTAATTTATTGCAATCAATGCAAAATTATTCACAGGTTTCATTGGATTCTATTTTTAACAGCTTTTGTATCACAATTTTGCAGTTGGTTTTGGGTGCTACACTTGATGACCATTGCTGCCTTTTTTAATTTTTTTTATTGGTTTGGGTGTTGGTGTTGCAATTGATGAAGGATGGACCAATTGCATTTTTATTTATTTTTCTTAGTTTGGGAATTGTACTTGTGGTTTGGGCATTGTACGTAAGGAATCTTGCTTCTCTCTTTTTTCTTCCTATATATAACTTATCATGGCAACTTTGTAGTTATCTTTAGCTTTCGTTTCAGTGCTTATCTTCCTTGTTTCTTTCTTTCAATTTTGTTCAACACTGAGCATCTAATTTGCCAAGCTCATTTATTCATTTTACCAACATTTTTTAGTTAATTGATTATAGCTAAATAACTTATTAATAAGTCTATTTGCACATAGGTAAAATAAATCACCCTATTCTCATTAACAGAGGTTCCATTTCCATTACTCAAAAAATAGCAGAGCAAAGCAATTCGTTACTTCACATCTAAACACTAATTCTTAAGCTACAACATGACAATAATCATGAGAAAGATTATTACAATAAACCAAGAGATATGAATGTAATTTCCCCCATTAGGTTGAGTCCTTGAAACCCTTGAAATAACCTCTGTAACTTTATGATGCTCTCCAATTTCAAAGTCATCTTCACAAACCATTGTCTTGCAGATGAATATGTGATTGGAATTCCTTTAGAGGACCAAATTGCCTTCCAATCTTCACCCATTGAAAGTATTCAAATTTATAAAAATTGCAATAGTAGTAGAGCTTGCTTTTGAGGGTTTTCTATCATTTTCAACAAACCTTATTGTAGCCTTTTTATTACATTCATAGAGAATAGGGAATAGGTATCTGATGTCCAAAGCACGTTTTGAGGCTTTGCTTAAATTGGTATTTTTTGAAGAAGACATTTTTTCCTTTCTATTCACTTCCTTGTGTTCATGAGAGAAAAAATGATGTGTATGATTGGAATTGATGTGTAAGAATGAAAGAAGAAGATAGGTTTCTTTTTATCTAATTTCAAAAGGATAAAATTGACATTTAATGAACAAAAAGTGGTCCAAATGCCAAAAAAACTCACCGGTTTGGCGCATCTAGAGCACACCATTCAGGAAGGGCAAGAATTGCCATTTTAAAGATAACATAAGGGAGTAAGTTGCCATTTTGAACTTTATAGGGGTTTTTCCACCAATTAGAAGTTTTACAAGGGGTAACATACATTTTGGCCGTGAAATGTTTCTAAATAGCCATATGTGATCATGTTTTAAATATAAGTCAGAATATCATATATTAAATCAACTAAACGTGAAGTTGATTCAAGATAGAAGTTTATTGATTTATTACCATTTTAAGAACCCTTTACTGAAAAATGGAACAACAAAAACATGTGAATTGAATAATGACTAAAATAAAAAATATATTGAAAACTTAACATTTAAAAAATATAATTTATATGTATCTTTTACAATATAATAACTAATAGTAGCTAACTATTGAATCCTTTCATTTTTGGATGACATTTGAAGAAGCTTTTATTTTTCAATTTATTCTCTATCAATGAATTAAATTTGTGCTAGTTGTTATTCCATAATTTTAATTTTATTTTTATTTTTATTTTTTGTTAATTGAAAAGTCCTTTTGATTTTTTAAACAGTAATTTCAATTGTCATTTTATAAGCTAAAACTAAAAATATGATTTAGATGATTTAGTGCAATTTGTAAATCGGTTTCCTCTAAATTTAGACAAATAAATAAAACTTATATTACTTGTTTCATCTTAAAATTTTAATGGACCACCTTTTTTAAAGCTAAAAGGAAAAAGAAAAAAACTTTCTCATGTGTTCAACTTATTTATTATAATTCTATTCTCACTTTTGTCTCTTCTTAGTTAAGCCAAAATAGATAAAGTTAAGTCCTAATCAATTTTAAATATTTAAGTACCATTGTGTAAAGAAAAATATTATAGTATTTATAACGTTTCCTTTTGATAAGAAAAAGTGCGAAAATTATTTTCTTAAAAGTTTGCTAGTTATATTCATAAATTTGTAAGAGTTGGATTGTGAATTAAGTTGGCAATTAACGTAATATATACCAAAATTGATAAATGAAATTCATTATTTAAAATAAATATTTGTACTTTATTAATTATTTAATGTTTAGCATATAAAAAATAAGAATTTTTGACTGTTGGACACTATGTACTTAGTAGGGTGTATATTTCGCACCTAAGGGGTATATATTTTGTAGGGTATGGATAGAGCCATATGGGCTAATGTGATATTTGATCGAATAAAATGTATTTATTGATATTCTATTTTATATTGTTGATAGAAAATATTTCACTGTGTTAGACTAACGTTATTTTAAAATCAAATAAATATTTATTAAACTTAATAGTTTGAATTACATAACTATCAATCCAACAATATATGCTTTTTTGAAAAAATTCAAATCTTAATTAAATATGATCAAGTCGATTTAATTATATAATAAGTGAATTCTACTTATTATGTTGTTGATCTACACTTTAATGATGTTTATCATGTGAATAGCTAAATTATGCAAAACTTGATCATGACAAGGTCTTCATCATCCTTTAACACGCTCCAAATAAAAAATTCAATTTGATCATTCAAAAGATTGTTAGACAAAAATTAATATTATATATATTTCTATTCACCTTTTAAAAAATAATTATTGAAAGTTAGTAATGCCACATTATTATTTTAATTGAAATATATATATATATATATATATTAGTTGATTTTTTTATGGCTTCTAATAGAGCTATCAACTATATATTTATTTTTATTTTGACTATTATTTATCTTTTAACTTAAATAAGTAAGATTAAGAAATTTTATTGGACTTCTGATACAACATGAAAGCACCTTTTGCTATGTGCACATCATTAGATGTAAACATTAACCAAAATATACTTCAGAAATATATTTAAATGGACAAATAAATCAAAAGATAAACAAAATTAAATAAACTTAGTTTATTCTTTTTCATTATCATATAAAATATAATATTACATATGAGTTTGACTCCCACTTTGAGATTTATCTCTTTTTATTTTTAGAAAGAAGCCATATTTGTATGAATGCATTCATGAAATATCATTCTTTTTTCCTCATTAATTAAACATGTGGTTGTAAGATTTAATCCATTCTTATTCATTGTCATATTCATTGTACTATTATATTTGGATTGAGCACATATTTTAATATATAAAAAATATTTCTTTTCTTATTTTTGAGGGCAGTGCAGAATGAATATCTATACAAATGTATTTATGAATTATCTCCCTCATTAATTTATTTTTCTTAATTAATTTCAATTCAGTTATTATTTTTTATGAGTCTAATTGGAATAAACTTAATCTAGTTGTAGTTTATAATAAAGCCATATGTATTGAATGTGATGGTAATAGTCTCATTAGATGAGGACATAATTTAATTGTTATTTTCTATAAGTCTAGTTAAGGATGTTGGCGTAAGGATAAATACGTATTGAATGTGATAGCAATTGTCTTATTAGATGGGGATATAATTTAAATTGTTATTTTATAAAATTATTATTTTCTATATATCTAATTAAAATTGCACTTCGTTTGGATAAATTCAATAAATACAATATACAGATATGCATTTGACATATATACATTCGTTAAGTGGAAAACTTAATTTAATTAATTATAGTTGTTATTTTTTGTGAGTCTAATTAAAAATAACTTAATTTGATTATAATTACCATTAAACTACGTGTATTACACATGATAAGTAGGAAATTTATTTTGTTAATTAATGTAATTATTACTTTTTAAAGTTCTATTAAAAATATACTCAACTTGTAGCAAATGTAATAAATATAGTGATATACATTTGATGTATATAAATTACTTAAGATGAAAGACTTGGTGTATTTAATTATAATTATTATTTTCGACAGTCTAAGAACAATTTATATACATGAGTCTAATTAAAAATTAACTTAATTTAATTATAATTATCATTAAACCATGTGCATTAAATATTGTAATACTATTAGAAGGGAATATTTTTATCCTCACATAAAAGGGACAAAATCACTATACTCATTCATACTTTTATAGATAATATAGATAACTGAAAACTAAAGATTGCAATACTTTATTACTAGTTAGATATACCTAGGCATATTTACAAAGACATATATCCTAGAATGCAATAAAAAAATAATTCAATATCATAACACATTATTACTCCATACACATACTTGCAAGTAAACAATAATCCAATAGCAACAAATTGAAAGGTTCCACCTCCTCCCCCAAAACCATCCTCTAATCTAAACCACCAATTCTAAATTCTAAACTTAGCACATAATTACTATTCATAAAAAAAATAAAATTTTTGTAAGAGAAATCCATATACATAAGAGAAAAGCGTGCTTACCTTATCAAATTATGCATAATATAAACACTTGAGGGAAATGAATCTACAAAACTCTTGGATATCAACAACTAAACTACATGTAAATTAAAATTAAAAAGAATAGTTATAAATTAATTTAATGAGAATTTTCTAAGTAGAAAAAATTAATAACACAAAACTACATATATACTATATCATACTTTCTAAATAATGTGATAATTAACAAATATAACTTAACTAACATATAATAACTAATAAGAATTCAAATTAATAATATATATAGTTATTTAAATGTTACATTGACATTAGGATGCATAAACTTATTAATTAATTGATAAATTTAAGAACCACTAAATTAAACAAAGAAAACCCTAAAATATCATTATCTAAAATCCTAAACACATATTAATGAATTAAAACAAGAAAAATAAATATAAACCCTAAGTTAGTATTTAATATCTACAAAATTAAAATTTTAAACCATAATGTATTAATCATTTTTAGTATTTATAAATACATACACATAAAACACCAACAAATTAAATCCATAAACTAAAACCTTCACATGATTTAAATTAAAAACACAATTAATTTTCAAAAAATATAAATACATACATATATACATACACATATATAAATACAAACACATACATGAATAATACACATATCAAAACACTAACATAATTAAAGCAAACAAACTAGTGGTGGGCATGTAGGTGGCATGGTAGTAGAGCAATGGTGGTGTAGTGTGGGTTGGTGGGTGGTGGTGCATTTTCTAGTAGTGGCTTCAAGAAGGAAAGAGGAGGAGATAAAATAGGGAGAGAGGAAGGGAAAGAAAGAGGAAGAAAAGAAAGGTGATGGCTGACTAAAAATTTCAATTTTTCAATTTATGATAGAATTGCATCAGCTAATTCCCTCGACCAGTAAAGCATTTAATATTAATAAAAAAAATTTTTAGATTTTTCAATGGAAAATTCATCGGAATACTCGTCGGAAGATGTTTCTGACAGAGATGGCCAATGGAGTAGCCATAAAAAATGTTGCGCCAAAACAGCATCAAATTTCTTTAGTTTCTTCTTTAGAATTATGGTGCATTTCCAACATTCGTCCAATCCATCAGAAATCTACTGCAAGTCCATCAAAACTTTCCTACTATTATATTATGTCAAAAAAAACAAAAACATTTTGTAGTGAACATAAAGCTATGGCAGCTGCTAAGGGATGATGATGATGAGGAATCAAATGAGGAAGGATCAGATAATGAATTTACAAATCTTTGCTTTATTGCATAAACCAAGATACATTTTGACTTGAACTTTGAATATGATAGTACCCAAAATGATGACTTTGAAAATGAATTTCGTGTTGCTATTGAGGAATGAAGAAAGGATTTAGAATGTCTTGCTATGAAAAATGATCTCTTGATGAACTAATGATTTCTCTTGATGCTTCAAAAATAGAAGTAAAAGTTATTCAAACTGAAAATCTTTCTTTAGAGGAACAAATCAGTAGCTTAATGCTTTCTTTAGCTACTGTTGATGCTGAGATAAATACTCTTCTAAAGGAACAATCTTCTCTCAAAGGAAAAATGATTAAATGTGATTATAAACCTCTTGAAGAAGAAAATCTCATTTTGAAAAATTGAGTTCTTGAATTGAAAAAGAATCTTGAAAGGTTTATTACAGGAAGAGATAAATCAAATAAATTACTTGGTATGCAAAATACTTCTGAAGTTGCTTAGTTATGATAAATTTTTTAAGAAATTAAAGAAAATGCCTATTTCATGCTTTTATTGTGGAAAAATTGGTTACACAACTAAGTTATGCTCTATTAAGAAAAAAAAAAGGTAAAAGTAAATTATGAATGGGTTTTGAAATATCAGTTGACTAATCTTGAAGGACCCAAAGAGCCTTTGAGTACCTGAACTCAAAAAACAACTCTGTGATTGTAGGACTTTCTAGGAAGCTCTAATATGAAAAATAAATAGTTCCTAGATAGTGGTGCCACAAGTTATATGACTAGTGATCTACCAAAGTTTTTGGAAATCAACAAAGCAAGTATGGAACATGTCACTTTTGCTGACAACACCGAAGCAAAAACTGCTAAAGTTGGCAAAGTTGGAAAAGACTCTTCCACCATTATCAATGATGTATGGCTAGTTGAAGGACTAAAGCACAATTTGTTTAGCACAAGTCAACTATTGGGTACTGGCTATCATCTCGACTAGAAGCCTCACTAATGTACTATACTAAAGACAAGAAACCTATCTTTACTACACCAAGAAAAGAAAATATGTTTTGCACCTACTATGATGATTTCTTAAATCAAAACATGAAATGCCTAATAACAACTGAAAATTCAAGTTGGACATGACATGGAAAACTTGAACATGTTAACATGGAATGCATCTCCAAACTTTCAAGGAAACATCTTATAAAAGAAGCTCCTAAGTTCAAATTTGTGAAAAAACAAAATGTGTAATGCATGTTAGAAAGGAAAGAAAATAAAGTCTTCATTCAATGCTATGAAAATGGTAACTACATAGACCATTGGAACTACTATATCTTGACCTTTTTGGTCCAATGAAAACAAGCACACTTGGACATAAAAAGTATGCTTTCATTATTATAGATAACTATTCTAGATATACATAGGTGTTATTCCTTAGAGATAAGAATGATGCATAAGATGCTTTTATAACTCTCACTAAGAAGTTGCAAAATGAAAAAGAATATATCATATGAAAAATTAGAAAAGATCATTGGATAGAATTTGATAAATATAACTTTGCATTTTTTGTGATCAAATGAAACATATTCATAATTTTTCTACACCTAGAACCCTATAGCAAAATGGAATTGTTTAAAGGAAGAATTGAGTATTGATCGAAATGGCAAGAATAATGATTAATGAATACAATTCGCTTAAGCCATTTGGGGAGAAGCTATGAATATTGCATGTTATGAGTCTAATAGAGTTCTTCTTAGTCCTTTCTTGAATAAAATCCTTTTGAAATATGAAGAGGCAAAATTCCTAATATTTCATACTTCAAAATGTTTTATCTTGAATGATTATGATATTATTATCAAATTTGGTTTTAAAGTGAATGAAGGAATATTTGTTGGGGACTCCATGCATAGAAAGGCATATAGGGTTTATAACAAAAGGAAAAAAAGTGGTTCAAGAGTTTATGCATGTATCTTTCGATGAAACTAACCCTCACGAAACATAGGAACGCTTGAGCAAATATGATGCAAATATTATTCCCCTTATTGCTACTAGTGAAGAAAGAATGGGAGTTGGATTAAATCGAGATCAAGGAAGATGAAAGCTTTACTTTCAAACAACCAAAAGATAATAATTCCAAAGAAATGGTTGATGTAAGAACTACAACAGAAAGGAATGTCTATCAAGTAGCAAGCTATCCTATGTCACAAATTATTGAAAGCATAAAAGATAGACAAAAAATAAGAACATCCTATGGACAGGAAGAAGATGAAATGGGAAAATTGTGCATTTCTATCAATGATATATGAAAAAGGAGCTAATATAATTTGAACAGAACAAGGTATGGAATCTCGTTGAGAGACCGGATGACCATCTAATCATTGGATCAAAATAGATGAAACAAACTCAATGAGAATGGAAAAGTTTCCAAAAACAAAGCCAGACTAGTAGCCAATGGCTCTAGTTAAGAAGAAAAAGTCGATCATGATGAGATGTTCCCACTAGTTGCAAGATTGGAATCTATTTGTGTGTTTCCTGCCTTTGTATCCACAAGTGGTTCAATCTATATCAGACGGATGTTAAAAGTGCCTCCTTGAATGAATTCATCAATGAGGAAGTATATGTAGAGCAGCCTATTAGCTTTTAGAGAGAAGAACTTTCCAATCATGTCTACTAATGCATAAAGCATTCTATGGTTTGTAACAAGCTCTACAAGCTTGGTATGAAAGATTAAGTTTTTATAAACAAAGGATTCTCAATAGGTACAACCTATACTCTATTGTTTATCAAAAATCATAATATGAGCCTCATTTATGTAAAGAATTTTCTAAGTAGATGAAAGAAGAGTTTGAAATGAGCCTCATTAGCAAGTTTAGCTACTTCTTTGGTTTGAAAGTGAAACAATCAGAAAAAGGCAATTTTGTTTGTCAATACAAATATACCAATGAGTTATTGAAGGAATTTAGGATGTATAATTATAAGAAAGCATTGCCTTCTATGAGCATAATAATTAAACTTGATAAACATGAAATTAGTAAACAACGAATGAGAAAAGGTATCGAGGTATGATTGGTAGTCTTTTATACTTAACTGCTAATAGATCTTATATTATGTTTGCTACATACATGTGTGCTTCGTTTCAATCTAATCCTAAAGAATCTTACCAAACTATTGTTAAATGCATATTCAAGTATCTTAAAGGAACTATTGATTATGGTATCCTGCATATGAAGAATTTGAACTTATTGGTAACTCAGATATTGATTAGATTATAAGAGTACTAGTGGAACATGTCAATTCTTAGGAAAAAGTTTTTTACATGGTTTAGCAAGAAACAAAATTCTATTGCTCTTTCTACTACTGAAGCTAAATATATTGCATTAGATTTCCTATGCGCAAATTTTATGGATCAAGTAAACATTAAGTGATTATGGATTGATGCCTACCAATATTCCTATATAATGTGATAATACTGGTGCTATAAATATTACTAAGAATCCAGTCCATCATTTTTGAACTAAGAATATTGAGGTGAAACAACATTTTTACTCAAGGTCATGTGAACAAAGGAGAGATATGTGAGTATTTTGTAATCACTGAATCTTAGTTAACGAATATTTTCACGAACCCCTTTATTGAAGATCCTTTAGCAAAATTCAGAATGATTTGGGGATAGTGGAAATCAATCACTTGCGTTCTCTGGAAAGAAAAGTTAAGAGAGCTACATTATAGGAAGATCTCACTATTTAGAGGTATGTGCCTTAATTTTAAATTGCTCTTGTGTGGGAAAAATTGCTGAAAAATGATTTATCTTTTCAAGTATTGAATTTAAATTCGAAATTCAAATTTTCTGCAATAATTTGAATGCCTTGGTAACTATAATAATCATTGATAAGGAAAAAAACCTTTTTTACACTCTTTTACCCATTGGTTAAAAAGATTTACTTCCATGCATGTTTATATTTTAGCCCCATTAATTGCTAAAAAACAAATTTGTATTCATAAAAACATCATTCACTCATTTCAATTTCCACATTCACAGTTTCTCTCTATATTTGCTTTTCTCTCATCCATTACCAAAAGAAACATTAGTTTCTAATGTCCCCCAAAAGTAGTTATAATGGATAGAACTAAAAGAAATGTTACTCCCACATCTCCCATCCATTCAACCATTCTTTGCGATACTGGACTTGCCCATATAATCGATATGAATTTCATGGCAATTTATTTGATGTGCATTACTTAAGTGAATTTAAGGTTAACTTGGATTACTCATTACCAAGAACATCATCTACTGTTATGGAAATAAAGCTAAATTGTTTCCATATAGGATACTTTGACAAAGATATTCAAGGAGTTCAAAGTTGAACTGTCTAAAAAATTGAAGGACTTTAGAAGTAAGATGCTGAAATAGATGATCACTACTACAAGCCTTGTGAAGATGGGATTCCATTAGAGAAAGAAAAGTAACTTGGTCACGTCAAAGAAGAATCCGTCAATCACATACTAACATAAGTTAGCTTAAAAGAAGAAGCATGTATAGGAGAATACTGAAACAAATGAGGAAAAATAAGCTGAATTTAACAACTCAACTGAGGAGATAAAAACTGAGAGGAAGAATGAGGAATTGATGAAGGACATCAATAGTAAGATAGAGCCAATTCTTATCATTCTGGGATTCTATTCAAGAAAGAAAAGTGACTTGATTACATCGAAGAAGAATCCGTCGGTCATGTACAAACATAAGTCAATTGAAAAGAGAAAGCATATGGAGGAGAATGCTGAAACAAAGGAGAAAGAATAAGCTGAATTTAAGAACTCAATTGAGGAGATAAAGACTTTGAGAGGAAGAATGAGGAATTGATGAAGGAAATCGATAGCAAGATAGAGCCAATTCTTTTCCTTCTTTAGGCTATGAACAGAAAAATTAACCCCAGCCAGGCCTATCTCAAGAAAAGGTTAAAAGCTTATACTAGTTCTTTGCCTTACTACTCAAACTACTGCTCCACGCACTGCATCACTACACTCATGAAGCAATGCATTACATTTTGCTAACTTTCTTAAAAATAATTTTATTTCTGGTCTGTACTAGATAAATTTATTTTGTTGCTAGATGTTTTTACTTCTAGATATTATTTGTTTTTTTAAATGTTGGATGTTTTAATGTCTCAATGGTTTAACATTGAATATTACCCTTTAATGGTTAAATATCTTCATCCACTTTTTATTACAATCCATTCTTGATGATGCCAAAGGGGGAGAATCGAATTAGATCCTTTATTCTAATTTATATTTTATCTTCTATTCCACTGCATAGATATATGACATGTGTATTAAATATTTTTGTATAAAAATAATGTATTGAGAATCAGATACACTTGGCATATATACAACACATCAAAATAAGAGATGAAATATGGAATGGAATAGAGGACCTGAGGTGGGGGGAATAGGTAGATGAACAAGTATTCCACGTTTATGATTTTTTATGATGACATAGCATGTTCAATGATGTTTTAGGTATGACTATCGTGCTACTTATGATACTTTTTCTATTTGATACTCATTTTCTCTAATATGTTACTATGATGCTCTGAGGAATTATTTCGATGTTATACTTATGCTCTGCTATGTTATAACACATAATGCTATGATACATTTAAAATCTAATATACCACTTTTGTTATAAACTATTCCTTTTGTCATGACTACTTTGATATATAAGTATGAATTAATGTTCTGGCAATTAAGTAACTTATGCTTTGATTAATTCCAAATGAATTGACGTCTCTAAAATCTCTAAAACAATATGAGACATTCATTTGATAAGGCCTTAATATTTCAATTATCTTGATGATATGCGCATGCACTGCCCTCACTAAGTTATGATTTTAGCATGAATTGCTTACTAGATATTGTGCTTGCTTTGATTATAAAATTGTTGATTGATCATTGATCTAAAAAGGAAAAGCTTAATATGATCTTACCATTTAGTTTATGTTCTCAAAAGTTTCCCAAGAAACCAAATGTTCTGTTATAAAATAACGAGGAGCAAAAGATGGAAAAAAATCGCTCATTTACGGAGAGATATTAGATTGTTTGAAAAAAGGCTCTGTAAGTATATATTTATGCTTATTTTGTTTAAAATTATTTTTGAAATAATTAGCTATTTGTCATTATCAACAAGGGAAAGATAATTGATCTTTTGATACAATCATATGTTTATAATAAACTAGCCCTTGACACTAATGATTTCTTGATTGATGATTGATAGATAAAAAAGGATCAAGCAATGGTTTATATCAAATCTAAAATTCAAAAGATAAATATGAAGGAAGGAATGAATTCTAAATGAAAAAAAGCAGGTTAGCGCTTATTGGTAACATAAGTTGAAAATTTGAATTTAGCTACCTAAATGACATCGAAGTGTCACAAATTTGAATTTAAGGATTGAAATGGCTTCAAAGAAGGCAATCTATGAAAACAGCTCTCTTGCACAAAAATAAAAAATGCAGGAAGCCAAGCTTGAGAAGCAAAGACTGCATTACACAAAAAGAGAAAGTCTAAACAAAGTCCTTACTTGTTGTGAGTAATATCCATAAATGGCTAGTTTGCTTATAAATACTCCAAGATGACCTTCAAGTGAATAAGAGAGACGCTATTGAAATTTCTAAGCTTATGCATTCAACCATATTCAAGTTCTCTAAAGCTTCAATCAAAATCTCTCAAGTCTACGAGCTAAAAACCTATCTTCATATCTTCTAGATTGAGAGCTTTATATAAGCTTAACCTCTATTCTTATTGTAAATTTTCTATAAGCTTAAAACTTATTCTTAAAGTCATGGTGCTAAAGGAATTTGTTTCCTTGAGATGCATTATTTTGGTTAAGATAATTCCATAAAGTTTGGGAGCTAAACGAGGATGCACTGTTTGACCTTAGCTATGTAAAAGTAGGTTATTGACTGAGCCTGTACAAGTTAAGGTTAGCTTCTTTAGTACCTTAAATAATCGAGGTTTTTGGCTAAGCTTATAAGCTAAGGTTTGGTCCTTCTATACTGACAAAGACTGGATTAGGATTAAACCCATAAAAAGTCTGGGTTAAGATTGATCCTATAAAACATTTAGACTAGGATTGCTCCTACAAAAATTTGTGTAATAGGTTAGATTTCATCCTATAAAAAATTAATTTAGTGATCTTTCCCAAAATGTTAAGTTGCAAAGCTTAGGTAGAGCAGTAGAATCATTTGGTAAGCTCTCTAAAATCCTAGTGTTCTTTACTTGCTTTATTCTTTATTGCTGTTCTATACTTATTGATTCCTGCACTTTATATTGTTTACTACTTGGCTGCTAATCAATAATCTATTTAACTGCTATAAGTATTGAATTGATAGGATCAGGAGGCAATCATTCCTAATTATATTTTCTCTATATGGAAAAAGGGTGAATAAGCATAATCCACTGGCCCTCTTATGCTCATCTCTATACCATAAGTAGAAAGTAAAAAAGACAAACTAATTATAGGAGCAAAATGGGTTTTTCGCAATAAACTTGATGAGAAAGGTGATTTTTTTTTAAACAAAACTTGTAGTAAAAGGGTATTTGCAATAAGAAGCTATAGATTATGATGAGATTTATGTTTATGTGACTTGTCTTAAGTTAATTTAAATGCTACGTGCATTTACATCATACAAACATTTCACACCTTTTCAAAGGACATTAAAGAGCCTTATTAAATGGTTTTATCAAAGATAAAGTTTTTGAACAACCACCATGATTCAGGAATCAAAATTTTCCAAACTATGTTTTTGAACTATTCAAACCACTTTATGGTTTTAAACATGCACCTCACTTGTTACAAAAAGGCTAAGAAGTTCTATTATTTCAAAAGGTTATTGCGTGGGAACTATTAAAACTACACAATTCATTAAGCATTTTGCACATGATATTCTCTTTGTTCAAATATATGTTGAAGATATCATCTTCATAAGTACCAATGATAAATTGTGTGAAGAGTTTACATCTTACATGAAAAATGAATTTGAAATGAGTTTTATGGGTGAATTTGCCCCCTTTTTTTTTCTTGGATTACAAATCAAACAAACTATTAAAGAAATTTTTATTTGCTAAGAGAAATGTACAAAGGAGCTTCTCAAAAAAAAAAAAAACAATTGGTACAGTGACATGCAAAATTCTTTCCATTCCAATGGCTACACGCACGAGATTTGATTCAAACCTTGATGGGAAAGTGTTGATAAAAAAATATATAGGGGATGATTGAAAATCTTTTATATCTTACTGCTAGAAGGCTTGATATTCTCTTTTCCAAAGTTTATGTGTAGGATTCAAGCAAATCCAAAAGCATGATCTCATCTCAAGGTCGTAAAGAGAATTCTTCACTACTTGCCAGAACATTTTATCTTAGTTTATGGAATCCTAAAATTTCTACTTTTAATCATGTTGGCTTTTTAGATAGTGATTATGAATTATTAAATTGATCAAAAGAGTAATACTGGAGCTTGCCAACTATAGGATAAGTGCTTGGTGAGTTAGCCCATTTGAAAATAGACTGTTGTTGCTCTTTCTACTATTGAAACTGAATACATGGTGTTAGGTAACTATTGATTATACTTACGCTCCCGTTACTCATCTTAAGTTAATTTGTATGCTACTTGTATTTTCATCACACAAACACTTCACACGTTTTATAATAGATGTAAAAGCACCTTCCAAAATGGTTTCATTAAATAGGAAGTTTTTTTTAATAGCCTCCTAGATTCAAAAATCACAATTTTCCCAACCAAAATTTTAAACTATCCACAACTATTTATGTTCTTAAACAGGCCACCCGTATGTGTGGTAGAAGAACTAAGCAATTTTCCTATTTCAAAAAGTTTTTACATGGGAATTATTGGCACTACACTATTTACTAAGCATTTTGCATATGATATCTTTTAATTTAGATATGCTGACGATATCATATTCGAAAATACTAGCAATGAATTATGTGAAGAATCTGTATCTTGTATGAAAAATGATTTCAAAATGAGTCTCATAGGTGAATAAACTTTCTTTCTTGGATTACAAATCAAACAAACTAGTAAAGGAACATTTATTTGCCAAGAAAAAATAAACAAAGAAACTTCTCATAAAAATTAGTATGGAGACATAATGAGACTTGAACAATGATGAGCATAGTATTGATGAAAATGTACCTAGAGAATGATTGGAAAACTTTTTATATACCATTGCTAGTAGACCTGATATTCCTTTTCCACAACTCTCTATGCGAGATTCCAAGAATCCGAAAGAATCCCACCAAGCAAATTCTTTGCTACTTACAAGGAACAACTAATCTTAGTTTATGGGATCCTAAAACCTCTACTTTTAATCTTGTAGGCTTTTCAAATGTTGATTGTGTAGGTCGCGAAATTGATTGAAAAGTATCATTGGAACTTTCCTACTAGTTGATAAGTGCTTGGTTAGTTGGTGCAATAAAAAATGAGTGTCTTTGTTCTTTCTATGATAGAAGCTAAATGCACGATGTTAAATAATTGTTTTACATAGCTCCCTTGGATTAAACCAATATTGCATGATTGCATTTTCATAATATTCCTATATTTTATGATACTCAGTGCTTCTCTTACACAATAAGCACATTGAAATTAGGCATCATTTCAATAAAATCATTTTACTAAACAAGATATTTCCATAAAGTTTGTTGCTACACAAAATCAATTTGTGGATATTTTCACTAAATGACTTCTTAGAGAAAGATTTAACTTTAGAGGTCAACCTGGAATTCAAAATTTTTCTACCTAAAATTAACTTCGATTGATATGCATGATCTTGAAACTATGGAAAGCACTTTTCACTCACCATCTTTGAATCCACTCTAGCATTACAACTTCCACCCACTATACACCCATCATATCGTCATCTTTACTGTGTCTCACCACCTTCTCCAACCAATGTATCCTCTCTCCAATCTAAAGTGGTCTCCTAAAGCTTTGCCACCACTTTCACTTGTCCCTCTCTTTTGAGCTGAAAAATGGGGCAAAATCGCTAAGAGCTATATCTCCATATTTTTACTTTGTCTCTTAAGAAAATGTTGATGTGTGCTTTATCTTAAAAAAAACACTATATTTCTTTTACTTTGTTACATTTTTGCCTCGGGCAACTCAATGAAATTTTTAACTAATTACATCTTATTATGTTTATTATCAATAGAATATTATTTACATTATTCAAAATTATTCATATTATCAAGAAAGTTTGCTCGCACTTTTTATCTCTAACTTTCTTGAATATGGTGTTGTCGAAAAACAAGGGGAAGTTATATGCATTATATTCTTTGATTGTAACTTTTTTAGACTTGTTGCTATTGAAAAACACACGGGAATTTGTACAGAGCAAAATAACTATTGTCATCGAAAAGGAGAAGATTCTAGAGATCTTCCACATCTAATTTTGATGAGTGACAATCATTTTACCATAATCCTTTCAATTTATTTCTTTATCATTTGTGAGATGTTTTAGTTGCGTTTTGTAGCTTTTTAACATTTCTTAATCATGCACAAATATATTTTATTATTTGATTCCAAAACTCTTTAAGAAATTTTCATTTCAATTAACAAGTTTAATTATCTCAAGTTACTGTTGAAACTAATTAAGAAGATTATGGAGACCACTATTTAAATCTAAAGAGATACACTAATTTGATTCCAAGAATTAGGTGAATTTCTATTTTCAAGAATAATTTCAATTATGCCACGTTACTATTAATCAAGAGGGTTATGGAAACCACCATTTAAGTCCAAGGAGATATACATATTTGGACAAGCTTATGCTCACATAAATAGTTTAAGTTACTTGATTTTTTGAGGTAGTGTTGGTGTAAAAGATAAAGTAGTGTGCTAATTTATTCTAGCTATAGCTGATATCAACTATGCAGGCTCGTGGTGTTAGGGATAACTCGTTTTATTTCCTCCTTACTATATCAATTTGATTATTGTAGTCATAAATATTTCTTTTGCTTTTTAGTTTATTGAACTACACTTGTACTAATTATCTTTGAAGTTTCTAGTGAAACTTCAAAGTTTAAAATCCTAAGTGAAAAAATAGGTAGTGGATGTAGGAATTTGCTAAACCACTATAAACCTTATATGGATATAACTTTACTTTTTACTTTAATTTTTACTACTTATGTTAAAACTTCCAATACAACTTTATCAAAATACAGATAAAAACTTTTTAAGAGAAACATCCATATTTAACCTAGCTCCCCTCCTCTTAAACCTATCTTATTAACACTTTGGCTTAGAAGGTAGGTTGAGATTAACAAACAACTCATTCACTTTCATCTCTTCCTTGAAGCGGGTTTCTTCCTTATTTCTAATGTTTTCCTTTTTGTTCCCATCTCTCGTCAAATATCTTTCATTTCAATAGTGAGATCCTATTGAGACTTCGGTGGGTTCCTCTATGCCCTTAGACAAATTGACACCATAGCATTTGTCTCCCTTTTGGTAGCTCTCCAATTCTCTCTCACAGTACCTTATCTGGTGGAACTTAGGGGCCACTAGTGCCTCTTGATGGTAGTGAGGGTTGAGGTGTCCCTTCTATTTCTTTAATGATATGAGCTACATTAATCTTTGCTATAATTAACTCTTTAGCTACTCTAAGGTCATCTTTCATAGACCATGAGGGGTGACACGCTAGAGGGCATGTTCAGACTGATGTTGCTTTTCTAAGTGAAGAGGCAGTGCTAAAGGTGGCGACACAAATTCCTCCACAATTGGGTTGTGACGACTTTGATTGGAATTCAATAAACCCACATCTTACCAACTGTACTTTCTATAAACAATATCAATATTGATGATTAGATTCATCACTGAACAAACTAACTAAATTGAGGTGTTATCTTAAAAAAGACATCTTAAATGAAGGGTGAGATATAGATATTTATTTTAGCTCATGTCCGATGATTCCTCGATGCAAAATAACACTAGGTATTATCATAACTCCTCCAGTCAAGGGGTATGGAAAGAGGCACATAGCTATTGTTGAAGCCTACCTACTGAACATACCATATTGCACTTGTTCTACTAATCACCTGATCTACGAAACATAATGCAACCAATTAGGGGTGTAGAATTCTTCTAAACAAAAACCTTTCCATACTCAAATCAATATCTAGTTATCTTGCAAAGAAAATAAAATAATAGAAATAATATGCAATGTAGAAGATAGAATGAATAGAAAACAAATTACCTAGGTGGATTTCTTCACCCTACGTTTTCCTCAAACGTACATGTGGTTATGCAATAATACATATCTCTTAAATAAGGATCTCCAATTTTAAGGATCCTCTTGACTTTTACAACTACCACAAACAATTTAGCTAGCTATGTGTCTTCTAAATTTGACCAAACTATTTTCTAATTAGCCATTGGTTCCTCGACATTCCACTAAGGCTAGGACTACTCGCCGCTCTATTTGATAAACCCAAATTGCCCCTACTAATCAGATCAACTCAATTTGTTGGGCTGATCCAGGAGACATTTCCTAATCAGCCTTAATGATTTTGCTCAACCCTTGGTAACTGGGGTTGACCACAAGGATTAGGCCCTATAGCCATGTTGAAGTTATCACTAGCTTTTTGATAATTTTTTTAAAAAACAAAACTAAAACTGATTTGTAATAAATGGTAAAGACAAAAGAATTCTTAATTTATAGTGGATGGTACCTAAACTAATTTTACGAAACATATTCAACAAATAAATTTAGGCTATTTAGCTCTATTGTACTTATCTTATTATACTCCTAGCTATATAGTGACATTATGAATAAAAATTAAAATGAAATAATATATATTCTTTAAAAAGCCGCCTTAAACATTTGATATTGCCTTAAGTAACTAGTCAAATTATGGGATGACTAACAAAGGTTTCAATTATGGAGAAAGGTAATTGTATATATTAAAACGGATGAATTTTATATGGAAACTCTAATATTTTGATTTACATTTACTCTTTTTTATTTTAACATTAGACATTAAATTACATTCCGCACCACAAGGCAACCCAATGTTGCGCCATCCTAGTAAAGGTTTGCAGGTTCAAAATTGGCCTCTTTAAATGATGGATTAAGCTGCTTGGCTTGGGCTTGTCTGTTGGAGAAGTTTACCCCATATCCACCCCAAATATAACTACTTCCCACTATTTTAATGGCATGTTTGGTACGAAAAAGTGAAGATTTTTAAGAAAATTTTTTTTCTACTTGCTTAATTCAATTTTTTGTTTAATAGGAATAAAATAAGAAAAATTGGAAAATCTAAGATAGAATATTTTTGGTAGCAGTATCTTCTAACCAAGATTACTCCCACTGAAGTGAGACTAATAGATAATCATAGCTAAAAACAAAACTTTCCTCTCTACTCCTGCTTAGATGTATTATTCTATGGTGGCTTCAATCCATGTCCTTACATGGCCTATTAAGGAATATGTTGATAAATAAGCAATCGCCCTAGGTGGAAACATAGCTATGCATGTCAGACTAAATTGCTGGACAAAAATGGTATCTTTGACTTCATTAATTGTAGCGGTATTTATACAGGGTGATAAGCTATTAATAAGGCTTAGCAACTTAATTAAATACAGTTATGAAACCATGAATACTTATTAACAAAAATAACAACTTAGCTAACTAATTATATGTAGAAGAAGAGAGAGTGCTACTCTAATACCCCGCTCTAGGTGGTTTGTGAAGATTCTTTACAACCAACTTAGACATGATGGACTGGAGAGACTGAGTAGGGTGAGCTTTGGTTAGAATATTGGTGAGCTGGTTGCACGATCTGATGTGAAGTAATTTGATGATGTCGGCGGAAACCTTATCTCGGATGATTTGGTTGTCAACGTCTATATATTTAGTTCTTTTGTGGAATATGAGATTGTTAGCAAAGTATATAGTTGATAGATTATCACAAAATATAAGACCAAGGTTTAGAGACTTGGCATGGAGATTCTGAAGGAGTTGTCGGAGCCACAACAACTCAGAAGTGGTGGTAGCAATAGCTTTGTATCCTGCCTCAATGGAAGAGCATGAAATAGTGGTTTGTTTTTTTTCATTTCCACGATATAAGAGAGTCCCTAAGTAGGTCACAGTAACCAAATGTGGATTTTCTAGGATCAAGTATGATGCCCAATCTCCATCAAAAAAATCTCAAATTTAGTAAAGGGGTTTGCAGACATGAAGCTACTTTGTCTGGGTGTTGCCTTGAGGTAGCGAAGGAAGTAGCATGCTGCTTGTAAGTGAATTGTTCGAGGGTTTGTTGTATATTGACTCAATTTGTGGTCTAGGAAGGTGATACCAAGTCCAGTTATGGCTAAGTATAGTAAACGGTCAATGAGGCGCCAATACTATGATTAGATTGAGAGAGGTTCATCATATGTGGAGTTTAGTTGTGTTTTGGGATCAAAAGGGCATAAGGCTAGCTTTGCTGTGAGAAAACAAATGTCTTGCAATAGTTGTAGATTGTATTGGCTTTGGTACAGATATATACCTAAGCTTGATCTAGCAACTTCTAGGTTGAGAAAGTATTTAAGGGTGCCGAGGTCCTTAAGCTTGAAACTCTGTGAAGAAACTATCTTACTTTATTGATATATGCCAATGAAAGGCCAACAAGAATGAAGTCATCAACATAAACAAAAAGGACCACAAAATCTAATCCAGAGCCCAAGGTAAAAAGACTACAGTCTGATCTGGAATGCTTGAAACGGCGCTGAAATAGTATATTTAAGTGTTTGGAATACCAATGGAGTGAAGCTTGCTTGAGGCCCAATGAGGATTTATTCAACCTACAAACAAGTTGGCATTATCTGTTTGTTGTTCATAATTTAGGGAGTAATTGGGGGCGAATTCATGCAAGTTTCTTCAAACAAATCGCCACTTAAAAGTGCATTATTTATATATAGTTGGAATAGATGCCAATTGCATAGCCAATGCAAGGATCTTTGAAAGTAACTAACTTAGCTATTGGAGAGAAAATATCTAGAAAATCTATCCTTTATGTTGCGTATAGCCCTTGTCTACAAGACGAGCTTTGTACCTAACAGCTGAGCTATCTGAATTGAAATTATCTTGTAGATCTATCCAGAGCTGGTGGCATGTTTACCTTAAGAAAGCGGGACAAATATCTATGTTCTATTTGATTCTAATACTTGAAGTTTAGCTTGCATTGGTTGTTGCCATTTAGGGGATTTGGCAGCTTGATCGAAGTGTTGGGTTTAGAGAAGGATGAGATACCGAAAAGAAAAGCTTGAAGAGAGGGAGAGAAATCACAATAGGACAACTAATTAGAAATAGAGTAGAGAGTGTGAGAGCTATGAGTTGTGGACATATTGCAGTGCTAGTTCTGAAGTAGGTTGGAGGCTTGCTGACTCTTAAAGACTTTCTGACATGGATGTTAGGCTGTGATGGAGATAGGGGTGCAGTTTTGTAGCTGGAGATGAAGGACCTTGCTTAGTAATGGGAGCAAGAGATAGCTCGGATCTTGTAAAGGGATTGTGCATGAGATGGGAGTACAAGGTCAAGGAAGAGGTCTGTGGTGGTTTTAATGTGAGAATGGTCTTCGAATGGAAACACATCTTCAGGAAAATGTACATTTTTGAAAGTGAGGATTTGTTTGCTAATTTGTATCCTTTGGTTGCAGAATGATAAACAATGAAGACATATGATCTAGCTCTTGGGAAGAATTTATGTCCATGAGATTGGAGAATGGAAACACAGGCTAAGCAGATAAATACTTTGTGAGAAGCATGATCAAAGAGTGTGTTACAGAAAACTTCATGGGGGTTTCTATTTTGAAGTAGAGTAGAAGGAGTTCCATTTATCAAGTAGTTGTTAAAATGAATTTATTGCAAAAATATATAGGGATATAGGACTGGAAATAGAGAGCTCTAGTTACATTCAAGAGGTGCTGATGTTTTCTCTCCAAACAGCATTTTGTTTAGGAGTTTCAACACAAGAGAGTTTGGTGGAGGATTCCATGTTAGGAGTAAAAGCTTTCGAGGAAGAATTCTTTGGCATTATCAAACCTAAGCTTTTTAATTTTGTGTGAAACTAAGTAAAGATGAAAGTGAAGAATTTGAGAATAATGGAGGATACTTCGGACTTATGTTGCATGAGAAATGTCCAAGTATATCATGAGTGATCATCTATAATTGTTAAGAAATATTAAGCTCCTATATAAACTGGAGCATTAAAATGAACTCCGACATCTACATGGATCAAGTCAAATAGGAATTGAGACATATTATTGTGAGATGTTATGGTAAGTGTCTCTGCTTGGCAAGAGGGCATATGGTGCAATGAAATTTGTGATCAAAACTTTCATATTGAAGACGAGACTTTAGCATGCTAAGCTTACTATAAGAGGGGTGTTCTAATTTGTTGTGCCAAGTCTATATAGAAAGCTTACTTGATGTTCAGGGATATATTTGGTATCTAGGAAATAGAGCTCACCAAGCTTACTGCCCTTGCTAATCACATATGAAGTTTTTTGGTCTTGGACAAGAAAGTGATCATGAAAAAATGAGATGGATTTGTCATGAAAAAGTGTATGTACAGAAATTAGTTGAATGTAAAAGTCAGGAAACGAATAGAGTAGTATGGAGTGTGAATGTAGAATTAATGATGATATTCCCTATAAATGAGCAGGAATAGGGATATTGTTTGGTAAAGATACTGAAGTGTTAGATATGGGGGTCAAGTTTTGAAAGCGAGTGACAATAGAGCAGATATGTTTGAAGATGCCTTAATCCATGATCAATAGAGTGGAAAGAGTATGAAGCTAAGAATTTGATATGCAGGTACCTACAGTATGAGTTTGGATTGTGTTTCTAGTTCTGTAGGCCTTGAAATGGTGTTGATATCATTGGACAGTAAGGTTATAAGTTGACTATGCTGGCTAAGGTTGAGAGTTTGAAGAAAAAAACCAACTACTTCACTACGTTGGTGATCAATTACTTGGTTGATAGATATAGTAGTTGGATTGGTTATTGACTGAGATTGTGAAGTACTATGCTATGTCTTAGGCTTGAATTTGAGGCCCGTGATATCCAGGGATCGTGTAGCATGTTTCAATTGTGTGATCATAATACTAGCAATGAGTACAGTATGGGTCCTCTATAGGCATTATAAGGAGGTTTGTCAGCTAGTTTTGTGGCATGTTTAGCTTGATTAGTTTTGACTATGAAGGCTCTGTTGGTGTTGAAGTTAGCTAAAGGATTTAAATTAAGGCTTCTCTATTGTTTTTCTTGAGTGAGAAAGGAAAACACATGAGTGATTGGGGGAAGAGGATCATCCAGCAGGATCTAGGTACGAACTTGATTAAAAGACTTATTCAATCTAGATAAAATAGCCATGATGAACTCTCGATGATAATAATTTGAGAGATTTTTAACTCCTCTGCAAGTGCAATGGCCAATTGTGTTGGAAGGCTTGAACTTACTTAGTTCATCCCAAACAGCTTTAAAATTTATGAAATATACACTAATTGGGTTGGAGCCTTGATGAAGATTGATTGGATCCTCTTGCAGTTGGAAGATCCAAGGGCAAAATGTCTATTGGAATCTATCCTTCAAACCATTCCAGGCCCTATGTGCCGATTCTACAAAGATGATACTGGCCGAGATGTTTTTAGATATGGAATCGAGTAGCCATGAAATTACCATATTGTTATTGTGGGTCCAAGTGTTGAAAAGAACAGGATCATCAGTAGAAGGTTTTGGAATGAATCCATCAATAGATCCAAGGTTGGTCTTCACTGATAGGGCTGTGGTCATAACATGGCTTCAAGGAATGTAATTATCGCCTGTGAGAGGCTGTGATATGAGAACAAGCCCTATTATTTGAATGGTAAAGGAAAAAATGGGCTGGAGCTTTCATCCATGGCGGAATTGCCAATGGAGTTGACAATGATAAAGGAATGAAGATCATCCATTGAAAGAAAGAAGAGAGGCTGAATGGAAGAGAGAGAAATGCAAAGAGATTTTTAGTGGAAAAGAGAAAGACGATTGGAGGGAGTGGTAGCACAGGAAACTTCTGATGCCATGTTGATAAACAAGCAATTGCCTAAGGCGGAAACTTCGCAATGCATGCCAAACTCAATTACAGGAAAAAGTGGTATGTTTAACTTCATTAATAGCAATGGTAAGGAGATCAACAGTTAATGAGGCTTAATAGCTTAACTACATACAATTATAAAACCCTAAGTGCTAATTAAGAAATATGACAACTTAGTTAACCAACTATATACAAAAGAAGATAGAGTGTTACTCTAATAGAATAAGAAGGATTATTTGACATGGAATTTCTTCATATCTAAAACTGACCTTTTCTATACTGAATATATACCATCATTTCTTATTCTGTATTTATAAGATAACTCTTGCCTCTAATACGAGTATTAAGTAAGCTGAAAAGGATTTCTACCAAATGTAAAATTAATTAATTTATTGTGAAAATTCTAATCGCGATTCAAAGTGAAACATTCCAACGTAAAGTGGAGTCAGTTTATAAATCGATGGCATACTACTTCTCAATTAAATCCATTAGGGTTAGTGTAACAAGCTATGCATAATCTTTTTCCCAAAGAAGAACATACTTGCATAATCTTTTTCCCAAAGAAGAACATGCTTGCATGTTTCAAAGAACCAAAGAAAAACAACTACCCATACGGAACATAGGGCTAACTAAGAGGGTGTTTGGCTAAATTTATTTTAAACATCTTATAAGATGATTTTAAAACTTATAAGATATTAGATCTTATTTTTAAAATAAGTTGTTGAAATATTTAGATAAGATAAGTTCTTGGAGCTTATAAAATATTAATAATAATAATTTTGTAATAAAAGTGATTAAAAATGAAGGAATTTGTTAAGATTTTAAAAATAAGTTAGAATCTCTTTACTTTTTTTAAAAGAGCTTGTAAACTCTTAATATGTTATTTTAGGATCTTATAAGCATTTTTTTAAAAAAAATCACCAAACACTTTTTATCAATTTATAAATTCTTAAATATCTTATAATATATTTTAAGAAGCTTATAAACTTACCCAAATACCCTCTAAAAATAAACTTGAGCTAATTAAGTATAACGAGCAATCAAAGATTGCGTCAAGGTAGCAAAAACCTAATACTCATTTCCTCCAACAAATATTCTTGTAGATTTGCTCGCTTGGTAATTGGGCTTTTAATTTTGTAAATTCAGTTACACTCTATGTCCACGTTCACCTTCGAATTAATGTCCTCAACCATCAAGTTTTTTGGTTAATTCTTATTCATTTTTCTGACGACTTTTGATATTTTAAAACTTTTGTATAAGTGTCATTGTTGTTGTTGTTATTACTATTATTATTATTAGAATAATTTTCAAAAAAGTTTAATTAAATATTTCATCATTATTTATAATATACAAAAAAAAATGCCTCTTATACATTCAAAGTGACTATTATGCTTGTTATACTAATTTTTGAATTACCAACTATACTCTTAGTTTTTAATTTAATTTCAAAAATACATTTATCTCTTGATATAAATTTAAAAGCACGAGTAATATAGTTAAAACACGATTAGAAGAATTATGAAATGTATAAGTAGGTGTATCCCAAAATTTTGAATTCTTTACATACGAATTATTTACTATATATGAATCCATACTGCTTGAAAAATTAATACTGTATTTTTTTTTAGTGTAGTTGTTATCAATTATTTATCTATGTTATATAAAAATTAAGTAATTTTATTATTTATTAATGCAATTAATATTAATATTAATATTATAATAATCTAAATTTATAGATTAAAAACAAGGTGTCGTGATAACTAATTTATTTATTTAAATAAATAAATAAATAAATATATATATATATGCGCGTGTGCACGCGTGTGTATGGGCTTTCCTAATGCCTATCTACACGCCCCAACCAACCAATTAGATAAGTAGGGCCTCACAAATTTACTCTAGAAAAGGGACCATATTTATAGTGTTTGCGACAAACCAGGCAACTAATTAAATGGAACAATATGGCCATTTATGTCCACCACCTCAATCAATGAGTTGTTTCACCAAAAATATTGCTTTTGTAGACTTAGGAATTTGGTTTTCTGTCACAGTGGCAATTAATTTAATTTGCAGCAATTGACCGAATCACAGTAGCCCTATAGGGCTCAGAAAATTAAAAATAAAGTTATAAACAACGAAAATAACAAATGTGGAAGAGTTGCCACACCATCAAGAACCCTATAGCATGAATTTCTGTAATGATATTGAGATTCACTATTAAATTAAATCTCTATCGCCAAATCATTGAAAGCATTTGAAATTTTATTCTAATGGCTTATAATTCAGTGGCATTAAATCTTTTCTATCATATGGGAGGTTTCGTGTTCAACTCGAATGAGAGTCTTTGTGTGCTTTTTATGTGTGCCTCTTGGCTATGGTCTTATGGAGTTTATATTGCCGTATTTTTTGATTTGATATTTATATTTTATTGATTTGTTATAAGAATGATTTTCTTGATTTAATTAACAAACTTATTATAAAGGATGATCACTAAAAAAAAAGAATTTAATTGTGATGCAAAAAGATTAGATTATAAGATAAGTAGCAATATATATACATTCAGTAGTCACGTCACAGAATCATTAACAAAATTAAGGCAAATTAATTAATTAGCATATTATATTCTTGTACATCTGTCCAAAGTAACTCGAGCAGGACTCCAAGAATGGGACCCTCTGCATTGGATGCATAGCAACTTCAAACCGCGTGATGTATCACCTTTATTGCACCCCATGAATTAAACAAGTTCAGATGCATTCGTTTGAATTTCACGAGCAGGCCTTTGCAGAGGTTAATGTTTTTAATATTTTATCGTACTGAATGTTTTGATTGACCATTTCTCTCTTTAATTAAATAATAACGATTTTGTTGATCCTTAATTAAATAATAGTGCAGGTATATAGCTTCTATTTTTAGATAAACATAATTACTTTGTATGCACATATGTATTTATTCATGTATATTTTATCAAAATCTGTTTAAGTTTGTCCTAATATTGCTCATGTTTTGTATGGTAATTAAAATGAGGTACGATGAAACATTTATATATAGTTGAGTTCCATTCCATGATGAAAATTAGTAATTCGTCCCTTACCAATACATCCTTCAGTTTCAATTTCTTGTGCGTGTTAACCACTTATTACCTCCAGATTTGAGTGGAAGTAACTGTGGAAACATGGAAAATACACGCTTCGATAAGTATGCATACCTGCAAATGTTTGCAGGAAGTGACAGCAACAAATTGTATTTTTGGTACCATAGGATTAGATATACACTTTTAGCCCCATACTTTATGCAATTTTTGTTTTGCTTCCAGATTTTAAATTTTGATCCTTTTTTTTTTCTTTTAAATCGATAAATCATTAGTTTTTGAAATAAAACGATACATAAAATGACATGTGAAGTTAATTTCTACGTGAATTTTATGTAATCTTGATCCTTGAAAGGAAGAACCAAATATGCCATAAAATTTGAAAATTTTAGATTGAGATTAAAATTTCAAGAAGCATTGGATCGAAGATGAAATCACCATATCTTAGGGATCAAAATACAATTTTTCCAAATTAATGGCATAATTACTTGTGAAAGTATGATTTTATTTGTTTGTAAATTGTCAAAATATTTTTTAATTTTCAAAATACAAAAAAATAACTCGTCAAATTCTTTAATATTACTATCCAAAATACACCCAAAAAGATCTAAAATAAACTCCTAATTCATTTTTTACCCATTCCCCAATATCTAACCCTTTCATTTTTTGTCTCCCTACCCAATCTATATATACACATATATAAATAATTTTAAAATATCAATTTCGCTTTATCAACCCAACAAAAAAGTTATTGATGTGAGATCTTATCTCCTCCCAAAACACAAATAAATAAACAATTTTCTTTTAATTCATTTTCCACCTAATCCTCAAAATACAAACAAACAACCATCATATTTTTCAATCCCATTTTCCAAAAATTGTTGTACTAAAGTATTTTAATAAAATACTCCGATTCATAAACAAACAAGTATTATAGTTTTTGGATGGATATAAATTATCTCAAGAGTCAAGAGTGCTTTATTTTGTAGTTTTTCATTCTCATTCGCCAAATTTAGGCGGCCCATCCGAACCCCTCTCCAGAAGAACGAATTTTACAAGAAAAAAATGAGCCAGTTAAAGCCACTGTATGTAAGTCGCCACTTATCAACCAAGTCCTCTTTTTTAATTTATTTCCACTTTTCAGCTCTCTTTGCAACCATTTTTCAGTATTAGGAGTGTTCAAAATCAAATCAATTCAAATAAAATTGATTAAATCGATCAAAAAATTGAAAATTAATTAAATTAATTTTTTTGATTAAAAATTAAAAAATCGAATGGCTTGGTTTGGTTTTCGGTTGGCAAAATCAAAACCGAAACGAATCGAACCAAACCGATAATATTACTAAAATTCCTATTTTTATATATTTTATCAAAAATATCCAAATTTTTTTTACTTATTTTCCTCCCACCCAAACTCAATTTTTAACTTAACTTTCATGATTCTGTCATCATTATAATACTAGTGAAATTACTATTGTTATCGTATACTCATTAATGGGAAAACATACAAGTTGATATTATTGTAGTTTTTCAGTTTTCCATCACTTTAGCAGCTTCCAAACCTTTTTTTTTTCTTTTTTGTCAAAGTATTCTCTTTCTTAAATTATATCTTCCTTTTAATAGTAAAAGACAAAATCTATATGCTGCGTACAAAATAGTTTTTGCAAGTAAATTTATATAACAAATATAATATATTTTGTTTTATTTATACTTAGAAATTAAAATTAAGAAAAATTAAAAAATCAAACTGAACCAAATCGAATTTAATTAATTTGGTTTGGTTCAATTTTTCATATGAAATCAAATTAAATAATTGATCATATATAAAAATTGATTAATTTAATTTGATTAAAATTTTTCTCAAAATCAAACCAAATCACATCATGGACACTCCTACGAAGTTTTACACTCTTACTTTTTTAGTCATTTCTTAAAATGAAATTTAGCACTTTTTGACAACACAAATTTTTGCAGCTCCCTATGTCAAAGTGACATCAGCAATTTATCTGCGCCATAACTCGTAAGCAATTCATATGACTAATTGCAACGTACACTGAGCGTAACTAGTTGATATACTATTTTAAAAAGGAATGACTGCTATTTATTCTCACATGATACGTTAAATAAGCACAACATTTCTCTATTAAAAAAATATACAGAAATTTGTTTTTCATTTTTGAAAATTATGCTCACAGTCTCTCTTCTTGTTTGATGTGATAAAATTGTTCTTAAGTGAATTAAAATTTAAATATTTT
>JACGDI010005285.1:636476-708858 GCA_014898725.1 Jacaranda copaia | reverse complement strand
AAAAAAAAAATCAACGGAGGGTAGTTAAGATATAATTCTAAAAATGCAGACCCAGAAGTACATACCCACATGTCTCTTACACCAACATTTTCAAAAAGTTAAAGGTACTTTTTGTATATTGATTTTTTTCCGAGAATGTTTTGCTTTTTTGGATGATCACAAAGAAGCTCATTATAATTTACTCATTTTCAAAAATACTCTTAAACATAGTCTATATTTTGCAGAAGTTTCAACGATGCGTGTTTTTACTAAACGAGTAGGTTGAATTCGATTAGAACCCACTTAAGCCCTGTATAAGAGTATCTATCTGTTGAAGCTTTAAAATTGGCTACTCAAATTAGACCACATCAATTACGAAAATGCAGTAGGCGCCACTATCAATAAATTACTACTCGTGTTCTTATATTTTAAGTAAGCAATCATAATTTCTACACTTGACTGTACACTGCTTTCAGCTTCATATGTCATGTTCTTTTAACAGACTTAGGCATATTAATTTTTTGTTGAGATGCAACACCAATGTCCTGAATCGGTATCTGATGTTTCCAAAATATAAGATCAAAAAAGCCCGAACCTAACCTAACTTTGTCCTTCACCAATCATTTAATTAGAAAAATATTCTGGAACTTATATCATTGGCGACATTCAATTAATTATTTTTAAGTTAATTGCATGTGGCACAATTAAAAGGAGGCCATCCTACAAGCATGAATCAATAACTTCCAAACTCCAATAAGAAGATGTAATTTTTTGAAGTGGCATAGAATTGTCTGTCTATTGCATAAATGTGTGTATATCATTTATCAACAAGAATTAAGTACTTACTAGGAAAAAAAATTGTCATGAAATTAATTTTATAATTATAGTTACGAATTTTCATAGCAAATATATATTTTTTAATTATAACTAACAAAAACTAGTAATCATCAATTCCTAACATTATATTTTCGAAGCATAATAGATTTGTTATGCATTATTCACATGAAAAATAATATATATATATATATATATAAAAAAGAATGATCATTAGTTACAAATTGGTGATACCGAGGATTAATTATGAGAACATCAACTTCAAACTATACTATGATAATTCTGTAGCTAAAGCTACACATTTTTAGTATCAGCCACGAATTAGTGTAGTTGATATCCTAATTTTTTTATAATGTATATACAAATATATATATATATATATGTATATATATTTGGGTATAGTTGAGTTGCGTGTATTAGTGTGTGTTGCATAAATGAAGGGAAGAGGAGGTGGATTGAAGACATTTAAGCAAGGAGAAAGGCAGAAAGCTATGGTGAGACTGAGAGCAAATGGAGGTCTTTTGATTTAATGCTCACTATCCTTCAATTCTGCATTTAAGGCAATTCAACAAGAGTAAATGAAGGCAGGTGGACTTACTAAATTAAATGGTGCATGTACGTCTTCTCTGTCTATTTTCTTACATAAGATTATAATATAATTATTGTGTGAAAACTGAAAATATATATATGCAGACACGAAGATATATCGTTCCTCTCAATGTCACTTGCATATGTAGAATTAATTTCTTCCTCCCCCAAAGGTTTGTGTGAGTGTGCATCTTGTGTTTAATTAATTGCCCACAAATATATCTGTATGGCACTTGCTAGGTGTTGTGTGATATATGTGGATAAAAAATTATTGCGTGGGAAATCCTTGATGATGATTTTTAATTTTCAATGTCTAATTAAAGATCACAATTTTATGGCCAAAATACTAGGGGCTATGTAGATTTTTCTTATTCCCGTCAAAATCGGTTGTATTTATTTTTATTTTATAAAATAGAATCAAACACATTTTTCTATTTTCTCCCAAAATGCTCAAAATACCCCTATCCCATCCAATAAAAATAATATTATTAAATCATATCTCCTCCCCTAGCACACAAAAATATATTGGTTTGCATCTCCTATATAAATGATCCCATTCCAAAATAAATCCAAATATACAATTCTACACACTAAAAATAAAAAAGATAATTAATGAAAAAATTATTAAGTGACAATACAAAATTTTCACCAATCGTATATATTAAGTGATAATAGATTTGTTTTGTCACCTCAAGAAAATATATAGTGATAATAATGGTGCTTAAATTGTCCCCATTGGCAATTAGTGAGACATCTATATTGACAATAAAAATATTGTCACAAATTATAGTGATAATTTTTATTATCTCAAGCTTGTCACTAATTATAAATGATGACAACTTAAAACATAAATTTCTATCACTATTGTGTTACACTATGGAAAAAATAAATATTATTATCACTTAATACATGTCATTGGTGATAATATTTATATTATCATTTATTATTTTGTTGCTGATATTTTATTTTGTTATTTTGACTCCAAAAAAATTTCTACCCATTTTTAAAATAAAATTGAACATGCATAATAAATTTTTTTTATTAGCTAAATATAATAAAACATTAATTAGCTAAAGTCTGAATGGCCAACGCAGCTCCATGGTTCGCATGGTTTTTTGATCAAAATTATGGAAAGGACTAGGCACTTGAAGTTCATCCTTAGTGATTGGTTTTGAACTTAATGTTTTAGCTCAACAAATTCAATAGATTTTACTGAATATAAGTCTGTTTGAGTCAATTAAAGTTGGAAGTCCGTCTTATTAAAATGACAAGACAAATTTAGTTAATATGTATTCAGTTAATAAATTAACACCCAAAACAGATTCAAATGCCGTTTTGCTCAACTCATTTATTACTCTGAAGACAGGACGCCGAGAAATAAGATTCAAGTGATCCTAACTATCTATGCAACTACCTCCCTTTGTCGATGATACATCGCTCAAGCGGCCAAGCCGAGCCTAAAAATTATATAGTTAAAAGATTTTTATTTTAAATGCGCCTCCCATTAAAAATAAGTATTAGTTGTTTATGGATATAGTTATTTCTACTTCAAAATTTATTATTAGCACTTTAATTTATTTTTAATTTATAGAAATTGACCGTTAGATTCCTTTATTTTCAAAATATCATTTAATTTAAATTAGTGAACAATTATATTCTTAGTGTACTATTCATTGTCCTATTATATATAATCATAATTTATTCTTAGCCTTAATCCATTCAATGTCAAATTTGATAAGACACATAAAAATGAATAAATAATCACATTTTTAAATTAAATCATCTCACTGAAAACATAACTATGAACTTCAATAAGGAAATAATAGCGTCACTACAAAATAGCATATTTTCACTCTCCAAAGGTGGATTTTGTTTTACTTCATACAGACTGTTGTGTAAAGTTATTTCAATCAGAAAATTGAAATAACGGAAAAAAAGGGTACTGCACCTTATTTTTTAAACCTAGCAAAAAATAATTCATTCCCACGGATACCCAAAAAATGGAGATAATGGGCCTCATTTTCTCCACATAATAAATGTGAGTAATTTTACCCACCGCCTATTGCATGCAACTTTTTGATCAAACCCATAGATTCCCATGGGATAACCCATGAATAATCATATATATATTGAATTTTTCTCTAGTTCTTACAAATAATTTAGAAGATATAATATATTTTTCTAAGATAACAATGTTTAAGTTGTATTTAAATTTTTAGTTCATTTTTTTTTTACATGTAATGGATTTAAATTTGAACTTTGAAATGTAATATAACTTAAAATTGATAAACATTTTAGCATTAAACTTACTTTTCAAATTAAAATACTTGACATACTTTAAGTACTTATTCAATGTAATATTTATAACTTGTCGCCTCTTTTATTAGGTTTATTTAGGTAATATTAGAATAATATTATGTAAATTAAAAAATACATATTAATTTACCATCAATTATGAAAAAATAAAAGTACCAGTACCTGTAGGTGACTAATTACCCATAGTCATGGGTAATGGGTCCACTATATCATATTCAATAAAAAGCAGATAAATTTACCTATGGGCCATCACTATCCATTCTTGGGGGATCTACGGGTACCCATTTGTCAAGTCTATTATTTCATATTAAGTTAGATAAGTAGAGGTGGAATGTTTTTATGAATAGCAAGTAATAATTATTATATTAAAGGGTATATTTGTCTTGCAAATGAATATAAATAGATTAGAAAAATAAGTGGATATTTTGGACAACAACCTAACACAAAAATTTAGAATGAAGTGTGAATAACAAATTTTAGAGTGCAAATAATAATACTCATTATATATTTTTATAATAATTAATTCACTACTTTAGATGCATGTATGTTTTCATTGAAAATATAGTTAATTGTATTTATTTAGTTTTTAATATCTTACCATTAAATTCCAAGCGGCAAGATTAATGAGACTTGTGAACGCAAAAAAATTTATTGAACGAATAAATTTAGTCGACTTGTTAAATGAATAAAAAATTAATGTATTTATCCCAAGGAAAGTCACCAACGTGTGTCATATGTAATATAGACGCATTCTTTTTCTTTTATAAGTTAATCAATTTTAAAAAACAGGAGAATATAAAAAGATATTGTTTGAAAGTAATGAATGACATAATTGATTGGCTCTCTAAAATTAAAAAATAAAAAAAAATAAACTTCTTTACCTTACGAATCTCATATAATGCACGTGACTGACACTCCAATTCTAGACTTGTAGTGAATAATATGAACAAGATTCTAGTTCTAGTGAGAGAGAGGAAGGGGTGGGGGGAGGACTGATTAAAATGTGGTTGTTTTTAATAGGAAGGGCAGTTGGGAGCTTTTAAAGTGTATTTGTTGTTGAGACTTGAGAGAGATGGCTTCTATAATAATAATAATAACATTAAATGTAATATTTTGATACATCATGGGACTTGGTTTGGTTTTAATTGAATAGGCGTGAGAGAGTAGAAAAAGAACTTGTAAAGCTTTGTTTGGGAAGACCCAATTGTGAAAGTTGGAGTTATGAATGCCCATTAAAGAATCATTCAAATCTCAACTGTTCACACCCTCCCCCATTTAATGACTTAAAAAACCTCACCGCCCTTTAATAGTCAACAACCTTTCTCTCTCAAACTTTTTGATTTCATCCTACTCGCAATGTAAATTTATTCTTTGTGGGCATATTTTCTATATCTGATATACTACACAATAAAATTATATTTAAACTATTTAAGTATATTTTTCAGCCATGAAATTTGATTAGGTGAAAACAACTCAACATATAGAGTTACAAAAATGACGGTTAAAGAATCCATGCTATCCTGCCAAAAGAGTTGTGGTATAATTACAATTAAGACTATTCCGTGACAATTAAAACTATTCAGCTTTTCTATGTTTTATAGAAAAGACCATCCTTATTTTCGAATATATCATAAAATTTGTACGTTTTAGACTACTTCACTAAATATAGTATGCCAATTACTAATAGTTATTCGATTTTTTGTCACATTAAACAAACTGAACATAATTATATTTGAGGAGGGCGGTTGCAATCGAATGGGATCTAAATTAGTTATAGTTGTGTGCTAAACAAAATTTATGCAACAGTGCTCTAATTTGCCATGGTCTTTTCACTGCCCTCAAAGGCAAAGGTTGATTTGCTGTGAGGGATAGATACAAGGACCGTATGACGAGATGTTGCATTTAAATTAATTTTTAAGCTTAAGGCATACTGCGGTGTGCCGTGTACACTGATTGTGCGATCAAATTGGACATCTTTCTTTCAAAAGCTTAATCGGTCGTGAAACCAAAAACCCAACTGCATTAGTCGATCATTAAATGAGTATGATGGTACATCACATTAACAAGATAAAGTTTTTGGTGCAATCAAGGTCAGGTGTCTTAACTGGCCCCGCGCGCGCGCGTGCACACACACACATATATACGTACATATTGCGTTATTTTTTTTTTTAATATATTCTTTTATTTTATTTTTTTCTTTTTCTGACAAAGTTGAGTTGGTGAAGATTTAACATCTGTGCTTTGAAGAACAGGTTGGATATATCCATTCACTAATTTCTAAGCCAACTTCAATTCAAGATCACAGACATACAGAGATGGGGCCTCTCAGTTTCACATTAAAAGCCGTTTCCCTTACAGATTCTATATCTTGCAACTGTGCTCCGTGCTCATAAAAAAGGAAATTTTTTTTATGAATTGAGTGCGTATAAATTGGGTGTAACTGTGAAACTCATTTTTTTATAAGGTGATTTGAGTTATGCGTCATTTTATAGTGGATCGTGTGCAACAAAACACTCAATTGGGCCTGTGGTGATAGACTTGTCTTTTGAGTAGTAGTTATGACTCAAATCGGATATTTCACAGTGATAGCGAACGTATTTAGTTGCATCCAATTAGGAAAGTTGCTATGCTAGTCGCCCTTTTCCTATGTTTTCACCTATCAGGAAGAACACTTGGCCATTTAATGATATTGAATGGTATTTTTCACTATTTATCAATCTTGTTTTAATAATATTAGATGAATTGAGAATATTGCACCTGAATCCCTCCAAAAGTTTACTGTTCATGAAACCTCATGTAGAGAAGTCCATCCCCTCCTCATAGTGCTTCCTCGTAACCCTATATAACGACCCCAAACATTTCCACGATTTCTCATAACTAGCAAAGCATGACGAAAGGGTAAGTCCCCAGTTGAGTTTATCAAGCATGATCTCCTTACAAACATCAAAAGAAATCTTATCGGAGGAAAGCTTACCAAAGAAGAGAAAATGGGATGATCCAACAGAAGACATCTTGGACAAGTCAGAGAAAATCAAAACCATGAAACCAATTGACTCCAATCTCCAAAGCCAGACTCCATTTCCTTTAGAGTGGCAACGCTGCCTTGATATAAAGGTATATTACCTACTCCAAACTCGATTTCTTGCATATATAGGTTGTTAAACTATACATTTAATCAACATATAGATGACTGATGGAAATCTCTTTTTACATACGCAGTCCGGGCAAATATACTTCTACAATAAAAGGACAAATAAGAGGGCCTCAGGTGATCCAAGGTCAACTATGGAGCAACATAATCGGCCAGCTTCCATGAGTTTGGAGCTTGAACTCAATCTGCCACGCCAGTCTCTGGGGAACAATCAAATACAGGACAGCTATTCCAACGATGATTTTGTTAATTCGAAGGATGTCAAGGGTCTTACAAGATTGCCTTCGTGGTTAACATATGAAGGGGACAAACAAGAGATGGTAACAGCAGTGTGCAAAAAGTGCTATATGTTGGTGATGATGAACAAGACTTCACCTGCATGTCCTAACTGCAAATTCGTCCACCCGTCGGACCCAAGTTCTAACCTGTTCAATCAAGAAGCTGTCCCGTAGGTGCCTCAACACCTTCTTTCGAGGACTTGAGAAAGAAAAAGAGGTTGTCCTAAGACGGTAAAATAGGAAACAGAACAAAAAGGTTGTCGCGTAGTGTATAATAAAACAGAGTAAATAGTTACTTCAGTAGCAAATGGTGATAGTCAATGATGTGTAAGTCTGAAAATACAGACAAGTATTTTATCACTTGTTTTGGAGGTTTCATGGCGTGTATAAAATGACTTTTTGCTTAACCTTTTCACGTTTCAACCGTCGTTCGAGCAAGTCAGAGAGATTCAAAAATGCAACGATCTACTTTAATTAATTTGTTCTTAATAGTCATGAAATGATCATTAATCATATTTTAACTCTTGATCCAACAGCTCTGCAGTTCATGTTTATAGTTTGGCATGTGAGTTAGTTTGTTCGTCATACTCTGTTTACATTCGCCACAGAGGATATGCAACGAATTGATATCATTTATATGTTTTGACACAGCTAGGCGCTAAATTTCACACACACACGCACACATTAATTATTTTGGAAAGCTTTCCTTACATGTATAAATAGTCGTCAACTATTTTAGTAGTATGAGGGGGAAGTTGAGAGTACGAACGAGAAGAAAGGAGTTATGTATAGTGGACTTTTAGTGTATTAGTAGTAGAATAAAATTAGAATGAGAAGAAAGGAGTTACGTATAGTGGACTTTTAGTGTATTAGTAGCAGAATAAAATTAGAACGACTTTTAGTGCTATTTTCGATATTTTTGACAAATTAAATTTTAGTATAACAATGAAAAAACTGCCATTTATGAATTTAAAAAGTCATACTTTTTATATAGTAAAGAATAATGTTTATACATATATGTATATATTTTTGTATATGCCACAAAATGATATTTGTCTGCAAACATCACACTATTGATTGAATTTTCCATTTGGGTAATGTTTGTTCAGTTGGACCAAGAGGAAGTGAAATGTAGTTTGCTCCTTAAAACCTAGTTTTTGCCAGAAACTCTAGCGCACGAATAATCCTAAAGGAGTTTGTATCCATATTTCATTTGAATATTATTATACAAAGCTTTTATAAATGCATCCAAAATGATAAAGCAATGTCTGGTAAGGGCGTTGTTAATATGGTGGCTTTAGAGGAAAATAATGCATTTGCGTATGATTAATTCATCAAATTGCCAGAGGTAGATACTCGAGCAGGATAGTATGGGTTGAACTTACAATCACAATGAACACGTTTGGCTTGTTAAAGTGGCCCTTGGCTAAAACCATTCGATGCTAAGTTAGAATAGTCATAGTGGAGATAATGAAAACATAAAGTAGCCGAGAGCTTTAAGCATTTAGAGTGCACACCTAGGATAAGTATTGAATTGGGGTGTTTACAGAGTTTCTTTTAACATCAAAATTATTGTAGAGCCCCTACTAGAGCAAATGTCACCTATGGGATCATAAGGTTAGAGTAAGCCTTTTGTTCCGCAATGGATAGCCAAGTGGGTCGTTGTCACTTAAAGTATATAGTACAAGAGTATCTTATTTTGCCAAGAAAAAACTACTTGATACACGTAATGTGGAGAGATAGATTGATGCCCTACAATTAATGTAGAGGAAAGAAACTGCTCAAAAGCCTAAAGATCATTTGTGGCCGTTTGCTAAATGGATGGGTTGAGGTTGGGTTTGAAAAGAGAGGTCAATTTATAGCAATAGATCCTTTAGGAATGCTAACTCTTTCAAGGAACAGCTTGACCTGAGGGCGATCAACCATGAGAGCTCATCATAGTGGTCTAGGTTGATTTTTTGTCATCATCGAAGTCGAGTTGGTTTTTTTACTTTGGGGAGTTTAAATTTTAATGCCATACCAGATGGTTAGATTATGATGCCATATCATGAATCCCCTACTTTTCAATTTAAACAAGAGGTGCGCCAAGAGAGAACCAACTTGTAGTTTAGATTGAGAAGTATGTAATTCTCCAACACCCAATTGATTGACCTGAAGTTGAAATGTGGCAATTGATTGGCATCCTAAATAAATACCCTAGGATATTTAAGTCATAATGATTTTTGTGTGCTCCAAACCTTTCGGGACCCATAGTGCATGGCCTAAAAGTGCAAAATATGCTAGAAATGGTTATTTTTAGAGCTACCAAACACATATTCGACTTCTCTTCTATAATTAAAGTTAAGAAAACTCACACTTGCAGTTTTGCAAAATCCAAATTTCCAGAAAAACTTTAGGAGCTTTTGAAATTTGAGGTTAAGTGAAATCCTACGAGTTTTTGGAGTTTATTAGTCGGAGCTTTTCCTTATCCACCCAATTTTTTTTCTCTAAGTATCTCGATAAGTACGTCATTGTTCTCTTGCCTCTATTCCTTATTTTTACTGGGTATGAGTTGCTAAGACCCTTGTTGTTAGGTTTTACTAATTTTTGTCAAATTTTAACAAACCATGAGTCCTAAAACCAAGGGAAGTAAGATTAGTGGCAAGGCAGCGTGAACTTGAAAAATGGCTTCAACAAGGCCCTTAATCAGTTGCGCATGCTGGGAATCAACTTTGATGAGTTGAGGCTTCACTTTATGTTGCAAGATGATTTTAGGACGATTAAGGGGATGAAGTGGCATGTTTCGAGGAATATAACTTTGCACTTATTTAGTGGATGAGATCATCAATGAGCAAGTAGGCATAGAGATGAAAAAGAAGATTAGTGAACCTTGCAATTCAAAAGAAGTCAAGGCCCCCGACTCCTGTAGCAGAGGAAGAGGCATAAATCCTATGAGCTCTCTAATTGTAATAGATATTAGGATCTATGTACTTTTGAAAGATTTATCTTTGATGAAAATTTCTTCATTTCCTATCATCGTTGCCATCTTGGTGCATTTTCCTTTGTCCTTCAGTGAAAAGTGCCACTTGAGCGATCTTTGTCAATAAGTAGTGTTTGGTATAAACAATCAAGATAATCATGGTCATGTTCTTGATGTAAATAATACATTTTGAAATAAAATTGACTTGTGCTAGTACTATAACATATCATCGAAGTTCATAGAAATATTGAATAAAAAGTAGACATCATGACTTTGATGCCAATATTCTTTTATGTCAAACTTATAGGGGTTTGAGCATAATAGTGTGATCTAAAGGTAGTTAATTTTAAACAAGAATTGAAGGCAATCAATTTGTGCGACCTGAAGGCTATTTAATAGTGCAACCTAAAGACAGTTGATTTTAGGCAAGACCTAGATGTAGCCTTGGTTCATTTCTGGAGTGAATAATGGCGATAAATGTTCATGTGAAAAATGCCACCCTATGGTTAGAGCACCCAACTATGTTACTATGCAGTGACAATGGTGGTGTCAAAAGCTACTAGCAGATATTCCATGCATGGATCTTCTTTAAGTTGATGGCATTCGATAACCAGAGTGATTCCTTTCAATTCTAGCAGCTTGGAAGGTTGCTTTCTACATCTTATACTATTATGTAGGACCATTCTTGCTTTGGGTCAAGCTTGCCTGCATGCTTTAGAATTCCATTCTTTCAAGTATAGAGCATGCAACTTTTCAATCTCTAGTGTGGTGAGGTTAGGACATGCTATTTTATTACCCTTTTCTTGCTTACATTGTAAGGTTATTATGAATGTGGGTAGAACTGATGGGCCCAACCCACATAGTTTTAGGTTGGGTTGGGCTTAATATTTTAGAAATAAGTTTGAGCAAGTTAGGTTTTAGATAGGTTGTTTCAAATTTTAGTTCAAAATGGTTTTTAAATGGGCCCAAAATCAGGCAATTCAATAACTTTAAGTAAAACTTAATAAATTCAATAAAATTAATTTTGAATTAATAACAAAAACTCTTATTATTTTCAATTTTTTAATTTTATCAAAGTCTTGTATTTTCTTATTATTAGTAATTTCATAATTAAAATATACATCTTGGGTTTTGTACAATATTAATAAATTAATTATCTAAAATTAAGTGCATATAATTTGAAATTTTAATTTGAATTGAATATCTTGAAATGAAATCATGTGTCAAATGCTAAATGCATGTGCACAACATTCAACAAAATTTATCTAGGTATTATTCCTCTTAAGGTCATATCTTCTTGCAAATTAACTTATGTTTCTGATTTTAAAGCATACATAGCTCCAAAAATTGATCCTATTCGTAGTTCATAACATATGACAACTGGAAATAGCGCATCCACCCACATATGAATAATTCATAATTAATTTTTGTAATAAAAGAAATAGTACTCATGGTTAATTTTTAATGCAATTGAATATTTTAATGTAAATTAATAAAATAAGTATATAATTTAACAAATCATCTCATTATGTTGTAACATTGTATGTTAAATAGTATGTAGAAGGTAGATTAATAGTACCATGGTCTTTTGAATTAATTTTTTGGAACAAATAAAATAAATTAATTTTTTTATTTTCTATTAAACACATTTCAAATCCAACCAAACCAACAATTCAACCCATTTTGAACTCAATCCACTTTCAACCCACCTATTTCAACTCATATAGAACCCAACCCACATAAGCCCAAACCCACCCAACCCAACCCACCAATTTGCCACCCATACTTGTACTCAAATCATTACCTAAGCTACAAACACCTTCTCTAGTAATTGGGCAGTATTGTCAAATATTTAACTACACATCTAAATAAATTAGGGTAGACAAGGGCCTCTTTCAAATTGACTATAAATAACTATCAGTTTGCACCATTGTTGGTGATTAGAAGGCTCAATTGTAGATAAAATGCTTGTCGGTACTTTTTAGGAGTTAGAGAGAAATCCTACTCTGATCCAAATTATAGAAAATAGTTCTTGAATTGAAGGTCTCTAAGGGTGGACGATCATTTTCACCATGGAATCCAATATGCTTGACCACAAAAATTGCCCAATATTTGTTTGCTAATGTACGGGGTGACCATAAAGTGTGTAATTCTTTGATTGGTGTTCAGTGTTATGGATAAGCTCTCATTATTGATTAGAACACTAAGCAATCTGTTATATGGTATCAGGCTTTACTAACCCTTACTTTAGCGATTCGCAATTTGAAATAAGTGTATGAGATAGGTCTCGAGTTACTAACCTTATCATGGTTGCATCATCTAGACAAATGTTCATCTGTAGAAGGGTTTTATTGGCATAAATAAACCGATAGTAGGATGGCATCATTAACAGGAACTAGACTAATGGTAGTATAATCATGAAAAAATAATAAACGATAAGTATAATGTACTATCGAACCTAGGTCTTATTCAACAGTTAGAGATCGTTTGATGGTACTTGGGTTCTATTAGAAGTCTACACAATTTCTATATTTTTGAGATGATGGGGCTTAATGAGATTGAGGGAAATTATGTGCCTTGTAAGGCTTTTGCATTTTTCTTGTGAATTTAGATGTTGAGATACCCTTGATTTCTTGATTCCTCTAGGCATTAATCACTTACAAGTTTGGCATGTGGTATAAGGCCTCAAATTGAAATGCCATTGTGCTTTTACGATGATTAAGCTTTAGGCTTAAGAGATTATATAATAGTCTCAAAACTTACCCTACACTAAGCCATTCCACCATTCAATCCCCCATAGATAATAGCCAAAAAACAAAAGCTAAGAAAGTTTGGGAATTAGGGAAAGGTAACTGAGGCTGACATAATTGAAAGTAAAAAGTGAATCCATGTCGACTAATATTATGGGGATCTAATAAGGCTAACCCAAGAAAAAGTCAGTAAAAAATAAAATAATATTGTCGAGGATAATGCTGCTCATACCTCGACGAGGATTGTAGTATGCACATCCATTTGGTCAAATGTTAATTCACTTATAAATAGTTTCCAAGCTTTGAAACTTTGTTTGATTTTGCGTTAACACATATCGCATAATATACCTAGGCCTCTATAATATTACACAATACTTCTCCCATCTCTATAGGGGTTGGAAATTTTATTTTTTAATAGTAGGTCGAAACTACTATACATAAATCATTTAATGTTGACCTTTCAAATATAGCATTATACACAAAGGGCGCATTAACCACCAAGTACTTTACCATAAGGGTCCTCTTCTTTAATGCTATTCCAAGTGAGGTGGGCAACTAAATGGAATTAATAAAAATGATCTCTAAGATATCAAATCCAACTAAGGGGTTTGAATTTGCTTGAATTAAAGTGCACCCCTATCCATTTTCCTTAAAGTGTTGAAGGAAATAAGGTTAGTTGAGCTTTTATTATCAACTAAGATTTTTCTGATAGAAGAATCAACTACCTCTAAAGTGGCTGGTATGGGATGGATTGGTCACACATCATAATCCTGGAATGATAAATACTCTAAATCTTGATTATTGAATGAAATGGTGTTGAAGCTAATAGAGACATAAAAAATAGTTTCCTGCACTTAGCTCCCATCCACTTTTTCTCAAGTTGCTTTCTCGAGGACATGGAGTCCCCAACTGCTAGTCCTTCAGTAATGGTGTCAATTATGCCTCAAACAATGAGGCTATCCTTTGTTTTCTTCCCCTTATCCTACCTAGGACTTCTTGACCACTCTCTTGCAGAAATTGCTAATCGTCTTGCATTTATGGTTTTGTTGCCACAATTTTTTGCAAAAGCTCCTATTGAATGAGATGCTCAATCTTGCATGGAGCTCGAAGCAATCCTCCATTTCATGGTCCTTCTTAAGTTGTTAGGGGAGCTTCTCGAATATTTAAGGATATCTTTATGTTGAATGGCCATTAACATATCCTTTCTTACCTCTTAATGGATGAATGAGTCCACTTATTCTATTGCTTATCATTTGTGTTGCCATTCTTTGATTTAGCCTTCTTCTCAAGGTTTTTTGCTCCAATCCTCATCTTATTCATCTCTTCTGTGCCATATACTTTTCTGCTAGATTGAAGAGATGTTTTATCGATTGAGGCCTCTCTCAAACAAGTCCATTGGCACAATCCTTGTGTTGCAAACCTAGAAAAAGAATATCAACAAGAAAGTCAACCCATGGGTTATCTATTTTCAAAATGTCATTATTAAAATGAGCAAAAACTCTCTCGATGGCTTCCTTTCATTTTGTTTAACATAGTGAAGATCTATGTGGGGGAGTTTAGACTTCTTTTTACTGGCATATTGATGGAAGTATTTGTTAAACAATTGGTCTTAGCAAAAAGTCAACCTTCATCTTCACCTGACAAACCAATTTAGGGCGATGTGCTGAAAAATTATAATAATCATTTTTGAATGTATGTTCTCCATCTGCCTATGAAGTTGTGTAATGTACTCAAACTGTAGAAGTTCATTTGGGTTTATAGACTTGTTGTATCAAGGCAAGCCTGTCAAAATCTTATGATTGATGGGTATCCTCTCGTCTATGATTTCTTAGATAAAGAGGAAGTCCCTATCCTCCTTTCTATGTTGGGGCTTCACTCCAAAAGATTGGCAATCCAAATGACATTTGGAAAGATCTTCAAGCTGTTTATTTAGCTATTGGACTTGATTGGATACCTCTTCCCATTTGTCCTTTTTAGCAGGGTAGAAGCTTTGTTTTGTTGATCTCAAGTCCTTTCCAGTCAGTTGTAGTGTGGGGCGTAGTTAATCCTAAAAATTTCCTAAACTAAATTAGCTACCTCTTCATATTTAGGGTCACTCTATCATTGCTCTAAGGCCTTCACTAGCAAGGTTGTAGTAGGGCAAAATTGAAATATGTAGTAATACAAGGATACAATTGCATAGCAGAATTAAAAAAAAATTTCATCACATAAAAAAAAATTTGGATTACTATATACAAAGATCTATTTTATGCCTTAATGATGGATTTAGGGAGAAGAATTTATTACCTTAACTAATTCTTCAAAAACAAAGCGTAGAATCTTCACTTGACTTCTCAATTGAAGATCTACTATTTCCTCTTACTTGGATCTTACTACCTTGCTTCTTGGTTTTAATTTACTGCAACCAAAAGCCTCCAAATTGTCCAAAAAATGTGCTCAAGTGGCAACAACAATTGGCCTCTATCAAAGCCTCAAAACCGCCATCTTTATACTTGAAAAACTCTTCTTCAATGATCTCTTTTGTTCACCAACAAAATACCCCAAGTGTGGTATCTCTAATGGTATTCACACTCCTTACAAGCACTCTAATTCTTCAATATTTTGCTAGAAAAGGATGAAGAATGAAGGAAGAATCTTAAAGGAGTGAGAAGAAGAAGTTTGGAAGAGAAAGACTTTAAGAGAAAATCTTGGAGAAAGGAGTTTTTATTCACAACATACCCAAGGAGGGAGGTTTTTTTTTTCTCTTTTTTTTTTTTGAGTCACCACCACTTATGGGAGAGGGGAAGCCTTTTATAAGGTGTTCCCACTTGCATGCTCACTTGCATGCCAAAAAATTAATCTCTACTAATTAAAATCCTATTTCAATTAAGAAACTAATTTCTGCTAATCAAAATCCTATTTCAATTAGAAAATTAATTTCTACTAATTAAAATTCTATTTTAATTTGGAAATTAAGATTGCCACTTGATTTTAAATGGACTCTTCCATTTTAATCTTCCTCCAAAACTAGATTCTTTGACCCTTCAATTTAATTAAACTAACTTAACCCTATAAGCTATTATGACTAATTAAATTGTCATATAGCCATAATTAAATTAACACTTTAATTTAATTGATCTAATTTAATTACTTAAATTATTTGATTAATTCAACACTTTAAATTAATCAAGCCATCATGAATAACTTTTAATTAGTTAACTTGATCTCTTTCAAACCTAACCAATCTTATTATCTAACTCCTTAGACAATTTCCTCAATTCCATTTAGAGTGGTTAAAGCTTTTATGTGTAACCCATTAGGTTCATCAATTAATAAGACATGAGCTCACAACTCATTGTGATTTATTGAATATTAAATATTCCAATTAGTCTAAACTCTTTTAAACTAATCACTTTTTCAATTAATCTCCATTAATTAAAGAGTACAAAATCTCTATAGTCGATGCCTATGAAGTCCAACCAATTGGATGAATTAATTCTAGTGAACCTTTTTTGTTTACGATTACCATGCAAATACAATCATTCTATTTTCTATCTCTTAAAAGAGGCCTAAAACAAGATATTTATCGATTCCTAGGTAGCTTCAATTGAGGGTGTAAACAGATATTAGACGGATCAGATACATTGTTTTCATATTCGTATCGGTTTAACTTTTTGAATATTCAGATACAGATATGAACTTGACAGATATTTAAAAATGATATTCAAATTTATATTCGTCAAATATCGATCAAATTTGGACATATCCATATTCAATTATAATTATTCGGATGCATCCATATTTTATTAAACTTATCTGTATTTGAATTTAATTTTTTGACATTTATATTTGATGATAATTATTTAGATATCTATTATGAATATCCAAATACATGAATCTATGAACCTATAACAAATACATATTTTAATTAATAGAAGGAACTATACAATTTCATTAAAAAGAAAGAAATTAAACAAATAGCATAATTTTCAATTAATAATTTATTTTATAATTAATTATTAGTACTAAGTAATGTTAATAATAATGGCATTTAAGTGTATTAATTATAAAGTCAACTAACAATAATTATGTTAATTAACTTTATTTTTTCTATTTTTCTTCTATATTACAATTTTTTTTGAATTTATTCTTTTTTCATCCCAATTCTTCAAATATAATTTATATATACATATATGGATTATGAGATTTTTATTGAAAAATTTAAATAATATATTATTTAATAAATATATATTCAAATAAGATATTAAACAGATTGAATACACATTTACTATATTCGTATCTATTTATAATCAAATATCTACTAATCAAATATAGATAATATCTACTTTAAACGGATGCGGATAAGTTTTGTATAAACAAATATGAATGTATGTGGTAAATGAATTTTCAAATATCCATTTACAATCCTAACTTTAATAATTATGTATCTATGATTGGAGTGCGATTCCTAATTATGACATCAACTTTTGGAAAAACTCACTTTCCAAATTGTCATATCACTTTGCGTAAGAATTACTTTGGAACATAAGAGATCAACTTGTTCTTCACAACGAGCGAAATGGATTCCTTCTTGGAAATCACCAACCTCCATACTTAGATCGCTTATGCTCTAACCTAATGACCAAGGACTCACTAAGCGGTCAGGACAAAATCAAAGCACAAGAACCTAAATATAAAGTTGTTATGAATCCTCAAATCAAATGACTAATTATATGCACTATCATAAGCTAGGAACTTTTTCAATACCAACAAGCTACTTTGGCTACCTCGTGGATTCTCTAAATGAGTTTTTAGTGAACTTGTTCTCTGACAAGTACTCACTAATGTGTATTACATGGATTGCCCATGAAATGGGGCAATATCCAACTCCTTGGAGTATGCATCATTAGTGCAAGTTTATTCAAATTTTAGATGCCTTGTCTCATAAGATTTTATGACTTTGAATATTTAAAATCATGAACAAAGAGACTTGATTCATGATTACTATTATATGTGTGATCAAGTCCTATAATCTTGTATGATTTGATGGCTTCAACCACATGCATGTGAAGAATATAATTAATTACATAAAATGAAGATGGTCATTTTATAAAATATCATTTAATCAAGATTGCCTCACAAGGAGTAGTTTTTACATGTAAATCTAATTGACTATGGGGCACTATTCCAATAAAAACCACACGACATGTTGATTTTGAGCTCTGGTGACCAACTAAGATCGTCCTAGAATGGTAGTAAAAGTCGGCAAATGCTTCTTTTTGGTTGAGAAGATCTTGTTGCTTTAAGATAGTTGTGTTTATCTCTTCACCAACTATTTGGCACAACTAATTGATAGATAAGGTTACTAGTTGCTCCACTAGAGCATTGGCACTTGGAATGTCTTCATTTGAGGAGGGTGGGCTTGGGATGTGGTTCTAGTTAACAAATATGGTTCACCTCACATTCACTATTTTTGGATTGCAAGCTCTACTTTCCCATAGATGACAACAGTTGATGGAGCAATGTTTGGTAAGGACGTTCTTATGGTGATTTTGGAGGGAAAATACAATATTTAGTGATGATTTAGTGGGATTGCCTTAAGGTTGATACTCAAGCAAGAGAATGACATCGAGCTTACAACCACAATGACCATGTTAAGTTTGTTGAGGTTGCTCCAGCTAAGACTCTCCAATATTTAAGTTAGAATAACCGTAGTGGAGATAATAAGAACACAAAGTAGTTGGAAGCTTTAAGTATTTAGAGTGTGAACCTAGGATAAGCATTGAGTTGCAGTATTAATATATAGTTGCAGTATTTATAGGAGATCAAAATTACTATAGAGCCCCCGCTAGAGTGAATGTTCCCAATGGGATCCTAGGGTTAAAGTAAGACCTTTGCGCCTCAATGGACAACCAAGTGGGCTATTGCTGCCCATAATAGTACAAGAATACCCTATTCTATTCGGAAAGGTTTGTCTAATACATTTAATGAGAGGAGACAAACTGATGGGTTGAGGTCAAGTTTGAAAAGGTAGCCGATCTATAGGCAATTGATCCCTTTGGAATGCATTATAACCCTTTTGAGTAATGGTTTGACTTGAAGGCGATTGGTCCTGAAAGCTCATCATAGTATTCCAGGTAGATTGTTTCGTTGCCAATGATTCGAGTTAACGTATCCACTTAGGGGATTTTGAATTTTGATGTAGTACCAAGGGGAGTCAGATTATGATATGCCATACTACATAAGATAAATAAACAATTGAAATATATATATATATATATATATAAATTAGATGGCATAACAAGGACAAATTATGTGATACAGAAAGTGCATGTCACAACATTATAAACTTGATTATGAGATGACATACATTCACTTTTATGTTTGCCTGAACTGATATCAAATGTATTAATGATAAATTTAGTACATTTAGATAATAATTTATTTTCCTTCTTATTAGAGTATTATTATGTTTTACACGCATTATCAAATATTTTATGTTTTTAATTTGAATATATGTAAAGCTACTCATATACTTCTAGTCTTAGATAATATATATTAGCCATAATGTTTTTTATAGTTTACTACTTTTTGCATTACAGTGTCCATTTCATACAATAAGCGTGTATCATATACTATATCATACCCATATCCCGACAACATAAACTGTGAATTCATTGTTAGGTCGACTTAATTGGAATCAATATAAAAACATTGGGAATATGCTGAGCTGGTCTGGCCATACTCACAATTTCTCCCCATGCTTTTATATTGAGCAAAACCATTCAAAAACTTCTTCCGAATCCAATTCATTCAAATGTTTGAATACTTAATTTGCTCAATCATTTTTTTAACCAAAAATGATCAATCTATTGCTAGCAGTAATGCAAATACGATACTGAAAGAGTTCAGCATACCATAAATGACTATCAATATAAGCACATTTCATTAAACAAATTAGAGGTGGGTGTGGTGAGATTCAGTTTGAAAAATTGTGTTGAACTGAATTAAACCAAAAATTTGGTTCAATGTGGTTCAGGAGTATAAAGTCAAACTGTAACCACTTAGAAAGAAAAGAACAGCACCATTTGAAACCTGTTATTATAATTTGGTTAACCGGTTAACCATTTTTTTAAATAATCAATAAAAATATTGATTTTGAATAGATTTGGTTTGATTTAATTTTATTGAACCAAATAATTTAAAAAAGTTCAATTTTAGTGGATGAATACCCATCAATTTGATAATTTCTCATATAAAATCTACCATACAAAAAGTAAATATAACTTAATAATCAAAATTTAATCAATAAAAATATTAATTTTGAATAGATTTGGTTTGATTTAATTTTATTGAATCAAATAATTTAAAGTTTAATTTTAGTGGATGAATACCCATCAATTTGATAATTTCTCACACACAATCTACTTTACAAAAAGTAAATATAACTTCAGAATTAACAATGTAATATATAATATTTTCATTTCACATCAAAATTAACTTCAAAATTAAAAATAAATCAAGCAAGTAATGTCTCCATCTCATGTCATATTTACTAAATCACTATGAATGATGTAATTTCAAAATTAGGACTATCAACGAGTCAGATTTAAATTGGATCAGTTTAAGGCTGTCAATAGATCAAATTTGAATTGGATTAATCATATTCGAATCAAACCCAATATCCTATAGAATTTTTGTTAGTCAGTATCATATTTAAATCTAATAGATATCCAAAATTCAATAAAAAAATCCAATCCAATTTAATATTTTTTCTTTTCTATTTTTTTTTGGATTATATGAAAATATTGTATTATGAAGTAAATTTATGTGATATTTGAATTTTTAATGGCTTTTTATTATATATTAGTCTAAAAATTAAATATTGAATGGTAAACCCTTATTTTACGTTATATTAATGCATAAATGAACTATTATACATTACTATATTTGACATTTTATCAGTACTTCTCTTATTTTTCTGGCTAAATACTCAATATTAATAATATAATATAAACATGAATATAAATATTGGGTGAATATAATATATAGATTTTATTTTAAAATCTTTATTAATATTATATATAAGAGATTAATTAAATAAAAAATTATTAAAATTTGAATTCAAATATTTAACGAATTAGACTACTTAACTCCATATTCAATCCACTTACTTCGAATTTATAAATATTTATAATCAGTTCTAATCCATAGACTATTTTAATTGGATAAAGATCTAAAAATTCAAATCAAATTATATCGAATTCGGATGAAAATTTGATTCATTGATAGCCCTATCCAGAATCAAGAATATGCCAAGTAATTAAGATGAAAACACAAATGAAACTAAGTCCAAAATTAAAATACATATAATCCAACCAACATTCATCCAAATCTCACTAACAATTAATATAAAAATATAAATTCTTAGCAACAAAGATATAAATCCCTTCAGTCAAAAGTTGAACAATCCACTACATTTTTAAAATTTTTATTTTTAAAATTAAACCAGTTTAGTTTAATTAACTTTGGTTAATTGAATTGCATGTAGTAAGTAACTAATCGAATCGTTTTTTGCTAAAAGAACTGCATTATTAAGGAACCGATTTATATGATTCGGTCCGACAATTCGATTCAGTTTTTTTTTTTTTTTTTTTTTTTTTTGATCCACCCCTAAAACAAGTTGGATCATCAAAGTATGCATAGCACACAATGTAGAAAGAAAAATTACAATTTCATGATTTTGTGAACAATAAAACATCCTCAAGTACAATACTCAGTATTACTAGAAAATATATGACCTTATATCAAAATTGAATTATGTACATAATGAAGGAAACATATTTAACTATGGTACAAATAATCCAAAAGTAAAAATATAGAACTTCCCAGAAATCAGTAATATCATGAACAAAATCAGGCTTTTCATGCAGAGATTGAAGGATTCTGGACCCAAGAGTGTATTATCATACATGTAAACTATATGAATGAACAAGAAAAGCAATAGGATTGTAGCAACAACAATTCCTACATCTTGCTGTAAGATAATATAATGCCGTGAATGACATTAATTCCTACTGTTCTTCGCGCTGACCAGTCATCTAAGAATTTGGGGATTTCATCTGGTGACTAATTTGCTAAGGAAGTTTTGTGATTCATTCCACCTTAAGAACAATCTTCATGAATTCGTAAACAAAGAAGCTTATTGATGCTGAAGGTAATACCTGAAGTACCACAAACAGGGTTGAACTTAGAACAAGATATAGAGCCAAACTGCCAAAATTCGGCAATTCCAAAAATTTGCTCTCGTTCAATATAAGCAAACCCTCCTCAAGGACCAATGATTTTACAACTAAATTGTGGTGCCAGACATGAATGATTTACTGATTCTAGAATATGAAATCCTTATATCATACTAAGTGGAGAAAAATTCAAATCCGCTGTTCACGGGACAGCCATTTCATAATAGAAGTTGCAAATATAATAACTCTTAATATAATATCAATGTTGTTGCCTCTTTGCATGTGTAGGGAAAACGGGCAAAAACCTAAAAGAAACTAAAAGAGTTACAGGTAGAGGTAAAACTTCTTGTGCGTTTGAACTTGAGAGTTGAGATCCAAGAAACAACAGGGGTTATTCATCCATAAGAAATTCAATATAAGAATGCAAGCAACTATAAGTGATGTCGAATGGTAAAGGATACCAGGTGACGAATTATAAGGGAATAGTAACTGTGAAAGTACACATTCCACTGAAGATAATAATTGCCAAAACTATATCTAATTTTTAATTCAGTCAAGGGTACAGTTCCAGTTTCACGAGGGATGTGCACTTAATAAATCCTTACTGAACCAAACTAAAAATTTTGTAACATCATTAACATAACCTAATTCCAACCAGATTTAATAAATGATATGGGCTATATGTAGCTAAGTTTTTCAGAGAATTTTGGATTGGTACTCCACAAAAATCAAATTCCCATGAGAGCCAAGGGGGGTCGCAATTGGCGAAACCATCATGAAAGCATTGTGGTATTGGCTGTTCGTACAAGCCATCTAAAATGTCCTTGCCCAGGCCCTCCAACTTGAGATCAATGTTCAGTAAAGAACTTGAATATCAGGTCAAGGAGGCTGAGTTTCTTCCAACAAACAAGAATGTAACTTTCTGTGGGGGTATGATATATTTTGGATGACCTTCTAATTTGCCCTATCAAGAGATAGATGCCTGGATAGATCGACAGTTTTGCAATTAGGATGGACATCACACAAGATTGAACAATCTGAACCAGGATTGAGAGGAGTTATTTACAGCAAAACCTCGAGTCTTGGAACATAAATGTCTAGATATAACCAATTTAGTTATAGATCTTAAATAATAGCAATACATCTTGCTAAGAATAACCAACGCCTAAAACCAATAGCTAATTGAATATTGAACTGAACTTTTGGTTCAGTTTCAAATTGTCATTGTTAACATGGTCCAGCCAGTTCACTAATTTGTAAACACATCTATTCACAAGCACAAGACTTTCTGCAATTTATAATAAGGTACTTCATTTAAACCCTTTTATGTTTTTGAATAGTATTAAGTAGTAGATGGTCTTCGTCAGAATAGCTTACCTTTTCATAAGTTTTTTATATATAGCGACCTTGTTCTCCAAGGGGAAAAAATAAAATAAAATAAAATATAAAAAAAAAGAAAGAAAAATAAAAAAAATTAATTATTAAGTAGGTTGAAGACAAATGACTTACTATAGCATTTAAAATTTTATTGGCTTGTATGATGCAATTCCAAACCCTTGGCTTGATGCTATGGAATTCCAGCTGTGAGGCCTAGTTTGCTTCTTCTCTCTTACTATATGCAGTTTTCTAATATCTTCTTCAATATTTCAGTTCTTTATCCACTCATACACATCATATATTACAAAGCCCATGCTTTTCCCTATTCCATAAAACTCCACCTGGGTCTAAATTTATTGATGGCAAATGAGAAGGAAAAGCAATATTATAGTAACCAACTCTCCAAATGCATTTGCCTTTCCAACAAACAGAACTATCAATTCTAGAAATTTTTAAATGTCATTAAACTTTATGTTCATTTTAGAAACTTTTTCTATATAATTGAGTGCCATAAAAGAAGGAACAAAACAAAATGTACAGATCAACAATAATAAGTAATAATCATATTCAAAAAATATTGTAATTCCTGTTTCCTTTAAAACCAAATGAAGACTTTCATAGTGCTTTTCTCAAGTCCAGCATCCGAACAGAGCATTAAACAGCCCAACTCATCTAAAGTTCTAGCATATATGTTTCACAGCCGTGAACAGCATATAAACAGCCTTGTCAAGTTTGTCCTACATCAATGCATCTTTTAAGTTATTATGGTGGATACACTTGAGTATGCATGAAAAGAAGACATAAAGTACAAATCATGAAATAACTGAATATTCTTAAGTGTAGTTTTAAGAAAAATGCTCTTTTCCCCAAATGTAAGGCAGAGAAACAATTTAGATACTTTAAAGCATACCTGTAATAAACTGGGAATAAGACCTGCATAAAGAGCAGGAATACCACCTCGCTCAACTATCTTGACACAAGTTGCAAATGCACCCAATTTAGTCGCTCGGCCTTGCAGTTGGAGCTGCCTCCTCACCACCTCAAACGGGTAGGTAGCAGCTTCTGCGCAAGCACCAGCAATAGCACCATGCAATAGAGTTCTTATTGGTCCCAATTCCAGCTGCTCCAAAGCAGTCAACTCCTGACCCAGTTGTTTCATATTCTGAATTCTTTTTCTTCCTTCAGGTGAATGCAAGTAAGCTGATTTTAATATGTCATATACACCATAAAAAACAGCACCAGAAGGTGCCATACTTAAGATGGAGGGCAATAATCCCTTATAAAGAGAAAAGAAGCCTTCATTTTGGACAACATGTTGGAAAGCTCCAATGACGCCCCCTAATGCTTCCCCACCTGGTGCCACCAGCCTGGTCCGAATCTGTACCACATATATTAGTATGGAAATTTATGACCATATGAAACACCAGAAAAATGTAAAATATGATGTTTGTATAAAGTCAAGGATACTTTTCTTTCATAAAGAAAACTCTACATAATGGTTGATTTGGTGAGAAGAAGAGTAGGTACTGGTGTGAAGGGAACAAATGAATTATTGTTTCAATCCACCTTCCATCCTGTGAGGAGGGAAAGACCATTTACCTCCTCTTACCTGGCATTATCACAGAAAATATTTCTTAGGTGTAGTCCAATTTAAAGATTTGGTTGACACTTGGTGTGGTTTTTGAGAAAAAAAGTGATATTTACTTATCCTCTCCAATCACTCCTTGGTTGTCCTTTCCATCCATTTTCCTTCAAAATGCACACTGAGTATCAAAGGTGAATCTAGTATCACTTAGTATAAAGTTCTTGATTTCTTAAAGTGCCTTGCTTAGCAACAAGAAGAAACCGTTTTCATGACAGATTTCAACTTGTCTCCACAAAGAAATAGTAGTATTGTCAATATGAGTACTGTTACAAAAAGACAACTTTGCCTCAATACTTCGAAATTACTAAACATCCATGGCCCTCACATTTTTGTGGGTCAGGTCAGGTCAGACATTCTTGTGGGTCAGGCTGACACGACAAAAATGCAACACCAACCCAGCCATATGCAGATGCCCAAATTGTGATGCCACCACCATACACTGCCTGCCAAATGGCACACAACTATAAATTCCTCATTCACAAACTTACCAATTTGCTTTATCTTGTGCAATTTTATTTATTCCTTGAATCCCCTTTTGTGACTATTTTACTGGTTTGAGCATTGAAAAGCCTTCGGTGGGCTGACCCTAGCGGGTCTCACTGTTTTTTTTCATCTTTTTTGCATTGGATCAGATTAACCCGAGGAGAGTCAAATTGACCCAGAACTCACCAATTAAATCATATACCCTTGGAATGGATATTTCCCAACTCACATCAAGTATTCATGTGCATGAAATATGAGCTTATTTCCAAATCACTGTGCTTCAAGGACTCCGAAATCAACCGTTGCACTCTTTCTTTTAGAGACAAAGTTGTTTCATATATAGGATACTTCTCAACTTTTACCTAAAGTAATGGCCCAAATAATAGTAAACACTCTAAGAATGAAACAACTTATGAATTGTTACTCACAGTATCCAGTGGCAAGCAGAGCACAGTAGCTGTAATGCCTGCACCAGCGCCAGCAATAAATCTCTCAAAATTTGTGGTTTCTTTATTTCCAGATAATTTGAGAAGCTGCTTTCTGTATGTGTCATAAGCACAGAAATTGATTGCCTTGAAAGGAGCAGTACGAAGTATATTAACAAAATTTCCTTTCCAAAAGCCTCTCAAGCCTTGAGTTGTTGCTATTCTGTTGACAAGATCATATAGGTTCCTCTTCTCACCACGAACAATATATTCCAACTTTAGCCTCTCAAGTGGAGCAACACAAGTTCTGTTTGAACAGTCATTAGCAACTGACATAACAGGTTCATGATCCCAAAAGTAAAATAAAAGTGAGTTTTTCTTATTTGTAAAGTGGTAATGCAAACTCATCATTCTAACTATTTGAAAAGACATAATGCTAAATGAAAACTCGTAAGAAACAAGTACCGAATTTGAGTAAGTTCATTATTTTCTTGCACATGTTGATTATTCAAGTTATAACAGTCCCAACTCCAAACTTTCTGCAATTGCTTAAAGAAAACTCAAAAGAGACTTTAAACACACACGCGCGTGCTCGGAGCGCGCGCCTAAGAACCTTAAAACTCTGTGGAGTAGTCAGTTAGTAGCATCCTATCATGAAATCGCGAAATAATTGAGGACACTTAGTTGAAGCATCAGTTAACTAACTACAGTATTTCAAAAAAGATAAAACACAGAAAACAAAGGGGCATACCTTGAAACCATGGCAGCCACAGCCCCAGCCCACAAATGCTTGGTGGTGTTCACCGCCCCCCGGCTTCTTAACCTAAGCTTCACCCCTCTTCCCGGCTTCACCGCGGCGGTGCCGCTGCCAACGGCCTCTTTACTCTCACTATCTCCACTACCCACCACACATTCAGTTGAGTTGCTAATCGCTCCACCTTTCCCGTTAATTGACAAACTCAAACACAAAAACTCAGCCCGTTTTCTCCTTGAATACACCGGACAACTGTAAGAACGAACTTCACCGGAAATTGTTTTGAGAATTGAAGAAGGAATTGTACTAGTGTCCAGGAATAATCCACCTGAACAGAAGATTGAGTTTGTCGGATTATCAAGTAAAGCGCGTTGAGAATTTTTGAGCCGAACATCAAATCCGGACATTTTGTACGTGGAATTCAGTTGTTATATGAGATTGGGGTGTTAAATGTTGGAGATTTCAATGTTTGAAAATTGAAATATTTGTGGAATGGAGAGCAAGCCAATCGACAGAGAGGAAACAGCACCACTATACTGTTGCTTCCATGGCTAAGCAGAGTTCACCGTGTCATCAGCATTAAAATGCTCGTCTGCTCGTCTGCTCGTCTGCAAGCTAGTATTCTTTATCTCCCTCACTTTTTCAACAATAATAAGGGTTCTTATTTAAAAATACCCAAAATAAAATTACTTCCATGTTAGGATTTAATTTTCACCCAACATTTCTCCTAAACCCTCCACCCAATAATTTCTTATTTTTAACTCTTCATCTTAAGTTTTAATTTTGAATTAATTCTCCAACCATCTAAATTGATAAAAATACTCTCATTTTATTTGTATTTTTTTATTTTCAATTTATTCCCAAACTTGAATCAATTCCCAAGTCATCTCTTTCTCTCTCCATCTTATGTTTTGTGTCTGTCTCATTGAAACTTGAGCCTTTATCCCCTTTTTTTTTTCATTTTTCTGCAATAGCTTATAATATTCTGGTAGAAAGAAGAAAGTTTTTTCTTTATTTTTGCGTGGTAAAGCAGCATTTTACTCTTTTATAGCAACATCTCTTTCTTTTTCTTTTTCTTTTAGCTTGAAAAATGTTGGATAGTGTGGAAGAATATCAAATTCAATTGTTAGGGCATTGTTTGTATAATGAGGAACTCTATATCGTGTCCATTTTTAAGAGCATCACCTTAATGGAGTTATATTTCCAACTTGAGAAAAAATGATGTGAAATTTGTCCTCAATTCCACATAATGCAATACCTTACCCCCAATTAGAAAATGTATGTGACTTTGAATATTGATAAGGATGTGTCCAATATAATTTGTCTATATTTGTGCTTAAAGATGACATTAGTTGATATGATGATTTGTGCGGAAAAGTGAAGATTGTGAATGGGGAAGGCAAGTTAGGTATATAAGTAAGTAAATACTTCATATCTTCAATTCTGTATTGCATTTATTATTTAACATACTTCCATTGTCACAAGTGGTACCACTTTGCATTATTATTACTCCGTTTTTCTATGTTAAATATTGAATTTGTTAAATTTAGTACTTCGGTCTTCTATATTAAATATTGGATATATGTATTTTAGTATTTAGCTTTTCTATTGTTCTCTTATGTAAAATATTGGATTAGGTTATTTCAATACTAAGTTGTTCTATATAAAGTACTAAATTTATTTATTTCAATACTTAGCTCTTTTATGTTAAATGTTGAATACTATATTTGGTCATTCCAGTAATTAGCTCTTTTATGTTAAACACTGAATTGTTCATTTCAGTACCTAGCTCTACCTTGTTGAATATTGAAATTGTTCATTTTAGTACTTATCTCTTATATGTTAAACACTAAATTTGTTCATTTGAGTACTCATGCACTAATACTACATTTCTTTTTTCTCAATTAATGCACCAACCAAATAAAGGAAGGACCAACTATCAATGGACCTAACATGATATCTTAGCTAGGTCATAGAAGGGCACAGAGAATTCCATCTCGAATTGATGTTTAGGTTATCATGTGTAAATGTGTGGTACAACTGATCATAATCATCACACATGCAAAGAAGTTACAACTAGGTAGATTAGATTGACCTTAACAACATATTTGTTTACCATTTTGTTGTATATATATGCTTGAGATACCTTTTTGTCATCACTTTGTAACTAATATCTTTCTTTTTCATGATTAATCCATAAAAAATGGGTGCATAAAGAGGATTCAATCAATGAAAGAAGGATTGCACGGTTTTCAAGAACTAATGACAATTGCTAAGTTTTGCTTTTATAAGGACATACTAGATTTAGACTATTTGGACTTTTATGTACTAATATATATTGAACTTTTGTTGGATTGTTTGCTATTGCATATATTGTAATATATGAAAATTTTTAGATATCATACCAAGATTTCTTTTTTGGCATAGATTTGTATTTTTAGCTATTGTGCATATTTGTATATATAATTATTATACCAATTTATAGAAATTGGCATATGGTACAAGTGATTAGTAGGTGAAGTATTTTTCAGTATATTGAATTCGCTGGATCTTTATACCTAATTTTGGAACTTTTGTATTGAATCTTTGTAATTTTGTATCGAATTTGCCCTGTTATGTACTTATTTGGCATGTTTTGTTACTTGTTTTTTCTTTGGCTAACTTTAGCTCATTTCAAAGTGTGAAACACCACATAAAACCCTCCAACATAATAATAACATGTTTTCTTCAAGTAATGATAGTGATAGAACTATGCAAATAGTTGAGGATCACATCTACCCACGTCTAACCACTTATGTTCTTATTTATATTTGGGTAAACTATTGGCGCATGAGGTAAATGCATGAACTTCTCATGACTAAATCAATATAGGACTGATAAATCATGGTTTGATAGTTATGCAATGACTTAACTAGTTAAATTCAACTTAATCTCGTGTATTAAAAATAATATTGAAAATAAACAAAAATACCTAATCATGGGATTTTTGTACCTCATCTTTGTAGTTCTGTATTGAATTCATCGTAGTTCCATACTTATTTTGCGTATTTTTGTACTTGATTCTTCTTTGGCTAAGTTTACCTCAATTCAAAGTGTGAAAAGATATATAAGATGCTACAATACAATAATATTATATTTTCTTCAAGTAATGGTAGTGATAGCACATATGCAAATGGTTGGAAACACAACTACTCACATCAAATCACTTATATTCTCATTCATACTAGTACAAACCATTAGTAATGAGACAAATGTATAAGTCCAACACCACCATCAAGAGCCAATGAACACATCATGACTAAATAAGTCCTAGAATTGATAAATCTAATATGCTAGTCATGCAATGGCTTAACTAGTTAAATTCAACTTAATCTCTTGTGTACTAAAAATGATACTGAAAATTGGCAATAAAAACCTATTCTTGGGATTTTTTGTACTTCATCTCTATAGTTTTGTATTTAATTCACCCTACTTCTATATTTATTTTGCATGTTTTTGTACTTGATTATCTTTTCGTTGATTTCACCTTAATTCCAAGTGTGAAGATATATAAGACACTCTAACACAATATTATCATGGTTTCTTCAAGTAATAATAGTGACAACATATGTGTAAATGGTTAGGAACACAACTATCCATATCTAACCGCTTGTGTTCTTAGTTATACTAGTATAAACCGTTAGTGTATAAGGTAAATATATGAGTTCAACACCACTATTGAGAGCTAATGAACATATCTTGACTAAATTAGTTCTAAGATTGATAAATCATGGTTTGATGGTCATGTAATGCTTTAACTAGATAAACTCAACTTAATCTCTTGTGTACTAAGAATGATACTAGAAATTAACAACAAAATGCCTATTTTTGGGATATATGTACTTCAACTTTATAGTTTTGTCCTAAATTCATCTTGATTTTGTGTTGAGATTTGTGTGTTTTTGTACTTACTTCTCCTTTGGCCAATCTTCCCTTAATTTGAAGCGTGCAAAGCCACATAAGACACTCTAATACAATAATATTATGTTTTCTTCAAATAATGATAGTGATAGCATGTGTGCAAATGGTTGGAAACACAGTTACCCACATTCAAACCACTTGTATTCTCATTTATACTAGTATAAATCATTCATGCATGAGCTAAACAAATCCTTTTGACACCATCATCAAAAATCAATGAACCTCTCATGAATATATTAGTCATGGGACTAATACATTGTTGTTTAATGCTCATTAAGGGCTAGATGAAGACGAATTTAACTTAATCCCTAATGTAATAAGAATGATATTAGAAATTTGCAAAAGAAATACCAAATTTTCAAATTTTTGTACTTCAGCTCTATAGTTTTGCATTGAATTCACCCTAACTCTATACTTATTTTGTGTATTTTTATACTTGCTCTTCCTTTAGCTGAGTTTAACTCAATTCAAGTGGAACAACACATAAGACTTTTTAATATAATCAAATTATTTTTTCTTCAAGTAATAATCATGATACTTGTTTAAATGGTTAGGGACATAAATATCCACATCCAACCATTTGTGTTTTAATTCATACTATTGTAAACTATTAATATATGAAGCAAATGTATTCTTCCGACACCACCATTAAAAGCCAATGAATCTCTCATGACTAAATCAACCCTAGGATAGATAAATCATGATTTTATAATCATGCAATGATGCCTTAACTAGTTAAATTCTACTTGATCCCTCATTAACTAAGAATAATACTACAAATTGATAAAAAAAAAAAATCTATTTCTAGCAATTTTGTACTTGACATTTGTAATTTGATACTGAGTTTGCCATGTTTTGTACTTATTTGGTGTGTTTTACACTTACCTTACCTTTAGGCCAATTTACCTCAATTCCACATGTGAAACAACACATAAGACTAAAAGGACACATTTAATGATCTCATTAATTAATAGTTTATGCTAGTATGAATGAGAAAATAAGTGGTTGGATGTGGCTACTTGTATTCTTAATCATTTGCGCACGTACTATCACAATCATTACTTGAATAAAATATAATTTTAGTGTATTAGAGTGTCTTATATGTTGTCTCATCCATCAAATTGAGGTAAATCCAGCCAAAGAGAAAGTAAGCATAAAAACATGCCAAATAGGTACAAAACAAGGTGAATTCAGTACAAAACTTGAAAAATCAAGAACATAAACTAAAAATATAGCATTCCTCCCCACCTCAATTTGCAGTGTTATTCTTAGTGCATAAGAGATTAAGTTGAATTTGTCTTAATCTAGCCATTACACGATTATTAAACTATAATTTATTAGTCATATGACTGATATAGTCCAGAGAGGTTCATTGATTTTTTATGATGGTATTGAAAGGATACATTTACCTTATTAATCTATGGTTTATACTAGTATGAATGAGGACACAAATGTAAGTATTTATGTACCAACCACTTGCACACATACTATCACAACCATTACTTGAAGTTAAACATGATTTTATCATATTAGAGATCTTATTGTTGTTTTGCCCATTGAATTGAGGAAAATTCGACCAAAGAAAAAGCAAATGCAAAAACACACCAAATAAGTACATAACAAGGCGAATTCAGTATAAAGCTTCAAAAATCAAGTACGTAAAACTAAAAAAGAGGTATTTTTCCCCCCAATTTACAATATTATTCTTGGTACATGAGATTAAGTTGATTTTTTCTTAATTTAGTCATTGCATGATTATTAAATACTATAATAAACAATACACTCTTAATATTTAGTACTAAAATATAATATTTGAGAGATCTTTAGACCCTAAATTATTTTTACCTTAACCTAACTGCTTGTGGTCATAACGGCATGTCCCCTTAGTAGCTAAGCTACCTTTTCCTTTCTTCTACTCGAAAGTCATCCTCATATTGTATCAAAATGTAGCAAGTCACTCTCACATTCTATTAGAATACTATAAGTCTTGCTTATGATTCAGAATCATAGTAGCTATATGCACTCGATATCCTAGTCTATCCCAAATAATGACACTACAAAAGAATTCAAGATTATTAGTGAAGAGATTATTATATTAATGTAAAAAGGAAAATGAGTAATAAATGTTATCACTCTAAATTATCTTAAGATAAGAAGGAATCAATAATTTTCTATTGCCTGTCAGGTATGCAATTGCACCATCTATAATCAATTTTCCCTTGAAATTTACTAAGGGATTTTCCAACATATTTAACTCCAACATCTCCATGGACAACAATAGCACCCTTCTCGTACAACGTATATCATTTGTATTAAAAAATAATAGCATGCAGAGTTCTTATCAATAAATCTAGTATTAAAATTAACTTATATAATATTACTTGTACAAAAATTCAGTATTTATACAAAGAGATGAAGTACTAAATATCAGACTTTAGAGTATCTAAACTCACCTTTGCAATATCAATGGTTTCCTTTCCAGTATACTCACTTATGCAACACTAGTTTTACAGAAAAATGAAAATTTAGTATTGTACATGGTTATAAATATACTAAAACTTAATATTTTAGTACTAGATTTATTTGCAAGTAATACTGCATTTATGCAATTGTCAATCATCAACATAAAACTACCAAAACACAAATTACAAAATTCAAACATCCCTTAATTAACATAACATTAAAAATATTTCTAAATTTTACTTAACCAAACAAATAATGTACATTATATTTTATATGAAGTATATACATACTAAAATTAAACATGTACTAATTGAAATAAAGTATCAAAACGATAAATAAAAGGATTAATGTCACTTCTTCAAATACGTATCTAGTTAGATTAGTTTTTTTTTTTTATTTATCTAAATTTGAGGTGAATTGAGTATTTACTAACAAAATATTAAGTAGAATAACCAAAATTAAGTATACATCAAACTAAAACAACTATAAAATACTAACAAGATTGAGGAAAATTCAAACATTAAAATAGAAACAAAATAAAAATCTAATCCAAAAAATCACCTCTTTGTCTTCAAAATTGTGGGTGAAAATGGAACCCTCTTATATAGGTCTTCAAGAATGGTGCAATGTGGCTTCAAAGATTGAGTATGAAATAAAGAAATTGAAAACAAAGCAACAAGAAGAAGCCAGAATGCATCAAAGAGAGTATGACGCTATAGTTTCACAAAGAGAATGCTAGGAGAGTTGAGGGAAAATTGTGGAGAAAAAAACCGTGAGGGGGAGGAGTAAATTGAAGAGAAATTGTGTTTGAAAAGAGGTGGTTAGGCATTTTTGTGATTTTATTATAACTTAGGGTTATTTTTGCTTTTTTAATTAAAGTAGGGAGTGAACTCAAAAGTCAAAAAGTTGAATGGGGAGTGCAAAGTGGAAAAAATAATAATAATAATAATTAGAGACTGAACCCTAAAATGAAAGTTGGTTTGGCTAATTTTTTCTAATTAACCCTAATAATAACTAGTAATCTTGGGGCATTTGCATGTGTTAAAATTTTTATAGTATAAAGTAAATAAAATAAAAATTTATTTTTTGATATAATATTAATTTTTAAATAATATTTGATAATTATTTAAATCTCTACATAAATAATAATAAAATATTATGATAAGACGATAATTATAAGTGTAGAATATGCAGATTGTAAATACTAGTTGCTATATATTATAGTTATGAGAATTAAGGGTATTTTAGGTACATCACATGAAAATAAGCCCAAAAAAATGTAAGTATTTTATTAATAATATAGACAACAATAACAATAATAATTATTATTATTATTGTTGTTGTTGTTGTTGTTGTTATTTCTGCAGCTGTGGCAGTATTGTTGTTGTCATTCTTGTTTTTTCTAATTTTATTATGTGATGTCAATTATGTATATTTTATTTATTATTTTTTGATAAAAGAAATATGAAGAGCTAAACCTAAGAAAATAATTCTTTTCCAAAATTGTAGGAAGAATGAAAATAATTGACAAAATGTTATTATTTTGATTACATTGCCTCCGTGATATTAATAAACACAAGTTATGAGACATCTATGTTGGTAATACGTGTATATATGGTATACGTATTTATTTCATAATATATGTCTCTTCATATATATTTTAATATCATGCAGATGGTATAGCCAGAAACAAAAATGGAATAAATAGGCTTGTAATTTATGTTAATATGTTAAATAAATACGTACGGTACATATATATACTTACATATATGTGTCATAACTTATGTTTGTTATTATACATACTTTAATGCGATGAACTTGTTATTGCCGAAAGCTTGAAAAGAGAAAATTCTATTTTTCCGACAATATAAAATCTTTTTTTCTTAAACCTACTTGAAAAATGACATAATAATATGTATAAAGTATAATATCCATGATTACAAAAGTGAGCGTCGTCTCATAATTGTGTTGTTGATTTCAAGGACGTTTTTATTATCTAAATTGCCTAATCAAGTAGAATAAACAACTTTAAGTTTTTTTTTAGGATATTATGAATGATTAAATATTGTCTTTTCAATAAAGCAATATATTTCTCTTATCAACTCACACAATCAAAATATAAACAACACACAAAGTGCACAAATACACCCATTATAGGTCTAACATATGATCTCCCACTCAATAGGAAATATGGAGACCACTTAGCTTACAAGCCACTGAGCAGCAACTTTAATTGAAATATACACAAATAAATAACGTGAAGTTAAATAGATGTTAGCCCACCATATTTCTAGGTTTAAATGCAATTTACCTTAAATAAAATACAATATTAATTAAAAAAAATTCCTCAAAATAAAAAGTCAAGAAAAAAAAAACTTTATAGTGATTTGTTAGAGGAAAAAGAATGTGAAATACACCATTGCTATGTGTGGTGGATTGCACATGCGTTTAGATGAAGTTTATTGTGTTTCACTTGAAAAACACATTTATGTCCCTATCGATATAAGTAGATGAATCTTATTTTTATTCTTCTTCTTGTTGTATTATTATTATTATTATTATTATTATTATTATTATTATTATTGAATTTTAATTGATATGAAAGGAAGGGACTAATTTTGGCCGTAGAGGAGAGGAAGAAAGAGCGACTACAAGAATTTATACCGGAGCAAGTACCGTCTTGGCTTGGGTAGTGTTACTGTGTATTGGGGGAATGACGGCACCAGAGATTGAAATAATAATAATAATAATAATAATAATAATAATAATAATAATAATAATAATAATGAAAGAAAGAAAGAAAGAAAGAAAGAAAGAAAAAAAGGAAGGAAAAAAGAAGTGGGAGAAAAAGAGAAGGAAGAAAATAAAAATTAAAAAATAATAGAAAAGGATAAAAATATAATGAGGTCATAAATGCATATAGAATGGGATGGGATAAGATTGTAAAGCATTTCATCGTAAAAAATTTGAAGCCTTTTTAATTTGTGATGAAATGGGAAATGATTGATGAAATATTAATTGAAATGGGTAATATTGAAATTAAATAATTGAATAAATGTCATATATACTTCTTATGATTATTCAAATGATAAATTAGTTAATGATAGTTACTATATGTATACTTTAATAGATTATTGTATCTATAATATATATTTTACTAATATGCCTGTTGTCCCAAAAAAATATTTTCTATAAAGAGTGTTAAACAATTTAATATGAGCTATTAATAAATTTAAATTCTTTTCTAATTGATAAAATATTTATATTTGGTAATCAGATTAATAATTTAAATAAAAAAATATCCAATAATTTAATTAAATTTTATTTTACCTCAAACTTCACAATATAGTAAATATCAATTGTTCACAAACTTAAATAGATTAATTAAATTTTATTTTGCCTCAAATTCCACAACATAGTTAATTTTATTTTTATTATAGTTAAACAAATTAATTTTATTTTTATATTATGTCAACTAAATTAATAATCTAAATAAGGATATTGTATAATTATTTAGGTTTATGCGGGTAGTTTTGATATTATACTTTTATTAATAAATGGTAAGAAAAGTTGGATAAAGGATCACGTCCCATGATAGGGAATTCTCGTATGGGGCCAGAATATTAATTTTGAATTTATATCATACAAAATATGCATGATATTTAATTAGACAGAATAGTATATGCAACATAGCATTTTAAAGTAAACAGCAAGTATTGAGAGTATTTTATTTTAGCTTTTGTTACCAGGGGCAAGGCCAACGGCAAGACGACTCTGCACTTTTCTTTCGATAAAAGCACAGCAAGGCTTTCAAATTCACCCCCCACCCTTTTCCCTCTAGTTTGGTGGGGGGTCGGGCGGGTGGGTGGAGGAGGGTGGTGGTTAATTTAGAAGAGTATTTTGTTCATTCTTTATCTTATGTGGGGTTTACTTGAGATATATGCTTCAAGGAAAAAAGTGATTGTTTATAAAATTTTATTTTGTTTTTTTATTTATACACTCACATATGTTGTAAAATCACATATTATAAACTACAGATTATAACAAAATTATAAATTAGTTTATAATTATATGACAGTGTTTGTAAAATTAATATTATGAATATTTTAGAAAACAGCAAACAATAGTACAAATATTCCAATTATTCAATTGTAGTTTAGTTTAAAAATAACATAAACCAACAGCAAACAACCAGTTTGGAATATAAACAGCAAAACTATCAAAGTCAATATTTGTAAACTGTGAATGTATTTCAAAGTTCTTATCGTAATAGAACTTAGACTAAATCACCAGATAATGATTCGCCGTGAAGAAATTATCACCCCTACTAGTGCAAAGGGTGGTGTAGTGAAACTTTCTCTAGGATAAGACAGTCCAAAAGCCTTTTGGTGCACCACCCCAACCACTACTCAGTTGCCAGAAAAGCCAAAAAATTGACAAGTAACGCTAAAATATAAAGACAAATATGAGAAGATAGAACAGAATTCTTAGTTATGTATAATTCTACTTGCAACAGCAGGTTTATATAGGCAAGAGGGAGGAATCAGAAGGTTGTCCAGGTTTATTTTGGTTTAGACTCATTCTAGAACAAATGTATAAACATATCCAGATTTATTCTAGACCAAATATAATGAACAAGTAACTTTAGAAACATTTTTAATAGTTTCTTTAATTGTAGAAACGATTCTATAGTTTTATTAACTTTTTGAATTTTAAAATTTATACTTCAAATAAAATTTGAATTTTTAGCAAAAAGATTAACCCGAGGGAATTCGCCCAAATGCCCATTGCTTCGCCCAAGCTAGAGCCAAGTGGGGTCGGGACTTGCAGGCGGTAGCAACATGCGTGTATAGACACACCCTTATAAGTCCTTTAATTTATACTTTACTAAGCATCAATATTTGAACTACATATAAGGTATATTCTCATTGGGAAAACTCCCAATGTCAAATAAGTGGTCTTGTATCAGATAAAGAGCCTTTTATACTCCCACTTATTCCACCATACTTTATCTCACAAGCAATGTGGGATTCTCCCACATACATAATCTTTTGTCCTTTTGTTTTTCTCTTCATATTTACACAACATCTATGGATTCCCACCAAAATGGAGTCAATCCATAAATTTTAATCACTTCTTAAACATGTAATTAGTCACAAATTCCAATTGATTTGATGCCAATTACAACTATCCCACATAAATCCATAATGTTGGATTATCAGGATTATAATAACTTGCTTTCTGTAATGGTGCCTTTTGGTTTGAACCAGCATTTAAGTTATCCAATTTATGCCACCACAAGGACAAATGGATCAAAGCCTTGAATTTAGCCCTTAGATGCAGCGGCATCCATTGGTAACAAACAACAAGCCACATGGCTATGTAGTGATCTTTAGGTTTGACATGTTATGGCCATGTGTCCCGATCTTGTTTCATAAATGTTTTGAGGGGTAACTCTTTTTGCTGTGGTCACGACCAAACGACCTCATTCCCTTAGTTGGCATCTCCAAGGATGCACTTCTTACATCTCATCAATATGATTTGACCCCATTTAGAGTTAAAACTCTTACTTTACTAGCAGTAAATAGCACTTTCCAAGTATACCAGGGGACGAACTTGGATACTAATGTATCAATCAAGTATAGGTGCATTTTGACATACTTAGCAACTTGTTTATACCATATTGAACCTTTCTTGTAAGATCTCCACTTGGTAGGTTAGGTTGCCACTATAGGTGCATCACTGATGGGTTTTCAGTCCCATCCGTAGGTTAGATTTTTGGATTAAGGACAACTTAAGTCCTTTGGTTAAAGGATTGGCCATGTTGCCTATAGATCCAACAAAATCAATTGCCACAACCCTATCAGACACAATCCCTTATAGACTTTAGTCTAATATAGATGTGTCTTTTAATTATACTTTGTACTTTTGATTTTTGTAATTGTGGTTTGACTATCACAATGCAATGCGATCACAAAAGGAGGCTCACTAACCATGGTTAATTGGACAATCAGCCTAAGTAGCCACTCAGCCTCAATTCCAATTGTGTCCAAAGTGTATGACTCTACCTCAAATGTAGACTGAGTTACTAAAGTCTATTTAGTAAAGTTCTACGGGACAACGCCTCCACCCAAGGTAAATACATACTCTGTACACCCATTAATACTAGAGCTTTTGGCTATCCAAGTAACATTACTATATCCCTTAAGTACTATAGGGAGTCTGCCTTAATGCAAAGCAAGAGACACAGTGCCCTTAAGATACTGAAGTACCCTATCCAAAGACTCCCAATGGGTTCTATTGGGATAACTTGTATTCCTCTCTAGCTTTGAGATTGTGAATGAGATATCCAGTCTCAAGCCATCAGCAAGATATTACAAGCTGCCAATAATCTAAAAATACCTCAATTGAGACATAAAAATACCACTTTTGTTCTTGAAAAGAGTCGCAAAAGGATCATATGGTGTTTTAGTGATTCTACAATCCTTATAGCTAAATTTCTCAATGATCTTCTCAATGTAATGAGATTGAGAAATAGCTATACCCTTAGTTGACTGAATCAACTTGAGTCCAAGGATCACATTAGCTTTACCCCTATCTTTCATTTCAAACTTACTTTGTAAGTATGATTTTATCTCATCAATAATCTCAATGGTTAGACCAATCAATAAAATATCATCCATGTATAAGCATAATACAATACAATTATCTCCTTTAACCTTATAGTAAACACACTTATTATTCTTATTTACACTGAAACCAAATGATAAAATGGTTTCATCAAATTTTTCATGCCCTTGCTTAGGCACTTGTTTCAATCCATAGAGGGATTTAACAAGCTTATAGACTTTTTGCTCGTTTCTAGGAGCTACAAATTCCTCGGGTTGATCTATATAAATCTCTTCCTTGAGATCACCATACAAAAAGGTTGTTTTTACATCCATTTGGTGAATTTAGAAACCATATACAAAAGCCAGTGCTATAAACACTTGAATTATAGTCAAACAAGTAATTAAGGATTAGGTATCAAAAAAGTATATTCCCTCTTTTTGTCAAAAGCCTTTGGCAAATAATCTGGCCTTAAACTTATTTATGGTTCCATTAGACTTAAGTTTCTTTTTAAAGATCCATTTGCATCCAATCGTAGTACACCTTGGAGATAAATCAACTAATTTCTATATCCCATTAGAGACAATGCAATCTATCTCACTTTTGAAAACTACTTTCTAATGCTTAGCTTCAAATAAGGCCATAGCATCCTTGAAGGTTATAGAATCATCCTCAATATTATAAGTGATGAAATCATTTCTAAATCCTTGACAACCTCAACTTTCTTACTTTGCATGGGTTCATTTGGTTTTTCACCTTTAATGGATGTTAAACTACAACTATTTGCATTAACCCCCATATTTGACATCTTTTCCACATGTTCAGGAATAAAAGTTGATGTAAGAGCTTATTCTAAGAAACATCCTGAGGTATTCCTATTTTCATGAGAAACACATCCTCAAAGAACGTGGCATCTTGAAATTCCACTATTGTGTTAACCTCTATGCTAGGGATTTTAGACTTAGTTGCCAAAAATCTCAATGCATAGCTTGTTTCCACATAGCCCAGAAAGACTGCATCAACAGTTTTAGGACCAAGCTTTTTCCTTTTGTGTTTTGGGACTAGAACGTTTGCAAGACAGCCCCTACTCAGAAATACTTTAAGCTGGATTTTCCACCTTTCTAAAATTCAAATAGAGTGAATTCTTCATGTTTTAGAGTGACTCTATTTAGAATATGGCAATTCGTATTCAAAGCCTTTCCCTACATATATTTAGGTAGTCTGGAATTCAAAAGTAGACTATTAATCATATCTTTAAAGGTTCTATTCTTTTGTACTGCCACCCCATAAGATGAGGGAGAGTAAATAGGAGTCTCTTCATGAATAATATCAAAGTTTTGGCAATATCCATTGAAATGATTCAACTCATACTCTCTATCTCTATTTGATCTTAATTGCTTAAGTTTCTTACTAATCTAATTTTTAGCTTCATTTTTAAAAATGATAAATTTTTTAGGTCCTTCATCCTTATTTTTTAATAGAAAAACATAACAATATCTATTATAATCATTTATAAAGGTAATAAAGTATCTTTTCTGATTTTTTGTTAAGATCCCATTGAAATCACAAATACCTATGCGCACAAGCTCAAGTAATTCAAAATTCCCTTCAACTGATTGGTAAGGTTTTCTTACTTGTTTAGCCTTAACACATATTTGACATTTATGACTATGTTCAATATCATGTTTAGTTATTAAATTTAAGTTCATCATTCATTTAATAGAACTAAAATTCAAATGACCTAAACAACTATGCCATACATAAAAACTTTCAACCGTATTCATCAAAGATTTAAAATATGTAATTTTATTGATTGAATTAGAATTAACATACTCGACTCTTCATTTGAACAAACCATTAGACAAATAGCCTTTTCTGATATATAAAAAAAATGATGAATTACAACTTTATTAAATTTAAACATAAGCTCATAGCCCTAGCTATTACAGAACTATTAACAATGTTTCTCCATGTAGTTGGAATGTGATGCACTCTCAGCAAAGATAATATGCACCCCAAAAGAAACTTCAGGTCCACGTGTCCTAACCCAAGTTCCTTGGTAACACTGGAGTTCCCCATTGTTGTGGATTTTCCACCAACTGGTTTATAAAACACAAATAGCAATTTATCAGCACAAAAGTGCACATTTGCCATGGTGTTTGTTAACCAGTCAAAAGGTTTATAAATAGTAAAAACTTTAGGTTTTAAAGTTGCGCACCCATCAATAGTCATCTATGAAGCTCTAGCTTTGTTAGTTGCCCTAACAGCCATGTTGACCACTGCAGGAGTAGTTGAGTTGGGTTTGGCTTTAGTTTTATTAGACGAATAGTTTTTAGTCCAATAGCCTACCTGCCCACAATTTCAAAATGGTCTATTTGCTTTTGGTTTCTTGGCTATAGTTTTACATTTACTTATGGTTTTAGAGTTTGAGTTCATTTGGTTCATTTTAATAAAATTTTTCTTCCCTTCAATAACCACATTTGCCTTAGGTTGGTGCTTAATCAGAACTCTATGAGTTCGATTCTGGTGTTCCTCAATGCTTATTGCAATCATGAGATCATACAAAGACAACTTCTCCTTTTATGCTTGAGTGTTATTCCAAAATTTTCCCAAAACTTGGGAAATTTATCTACTATGGACATGACCTGAAACTTTTCAAGAAGTTTCATCTCAGCATCAGCAAAGACATGCTCAAGGTTAATTAGTTCATGCATTTGTTCAGTTACAAGCTTTCCCTCAACCATCAGATACTTCATGAACTTGGAAATAGAATACCTTTCGAGCATGTGCTCTACAATATTATATATTTGGTCCAACTCATCCCATGGTAATTTAGAGCGTACAAGTCAGAGTAGTATACATCGAAGAGAACATTTGATAGTTACAGGGATCAAAATGATCCCTCAATTTAATTGGTCTTTCTCAATCTACACAACTATTTTAGTTGTTTTGGGGTTAGTATCAGCTTGCTCAGGTTTAGTAACCCAAATCACTGAAAAATGACCTTTCATTTTAAACCAAATTTTCATTTGTTGCTGGAATAATTTGAAAAATTGGCTCCCAAACTTCTCTAGGAAGCCAGAAAGGTCAACGTTGAAGGACGGCAAAGAACTAGCACCAAAACTACTTGCAATTGAAGATGCCATTTTCAAATAAGCAATTTAAACAAACACTAAATGAATAATTTCTTCAAGATTGTTGTAAAATCACAAATCATAAACTGTAGATTATAACAAAATTATAAATCAGTTTATAATCATAGGGCAGTGTTTGTAAAATAAATATTATGAATATTTCAGAAAACAACAAACAATAGTATTGATATTCCAATTATTCAGTTGTAGTTTAGTTTAAAAATAACATAAACTAACAACAAACAACCAGTTTGGTAAATAAACAGTAGAAATATCAAAGTCAGTATTGTAAATCAAGAACTTATCTCAAAATTCTATATAGTAACATAACTTATGCTTAATCATCAAATAATGGTCTTCTAGTGTAAAAGGTGCAATGAAACTTCTTCTAGGATAAGACAGTCTAAAAGCCTGTTGGTGCACTCCAGAAAGCTTCACCTCGACCACTACTCAATTGCCAGAAAATTGACACACAACACTAAAATGTAAAGATAGATATGAGAGGGATAGAAGAGAAATCTTAGCTGTGTATAATTCTGCCTGCAACAACAAGTTTGTATATGCAAGAGGGAGAAGCCAGAAGGTTGTCCTGGTTCATTCTAGAACAAATGTATAAACACGTCCAAATTCATTCTAGACTAGATATAACAAACCAGTAACTTCATAAATGTTTTTGGTAGTTTTCTGTAATTGCAGAAATGGTTCTGCAGTCTTTTGATTTTTTAAATTTTAAAATTTAAATTTCAAATAAAATTTGAATTTTCAACAAAAAGAATTTACCCAAGACCTGAGATAATTTGCCTGAGCCGAACCGAGCTGGGACTAACGGGTGAAGGCGCAATTATGTGGGCACATCTCCATGAGTCCTTTAGTTGATATTTTCACAAGCGTCAATACTTGAACCACATATAAGGTGCATTCCCATTGGAAAAAATTCCAGTGTGGGATAAGTGGTCTTGTATTAGACAAAGAGCCTTTTATACTCCCATTTATTTTCCTATACTTTGTCTCACAAGCAATGTGGGATTCCTCTACATACATAATCTTTTGTCTTTTTGTTTTCCTCTTAATATTTACACATCTATGGATTCCCCAACATATATAATCGCTTCTTAAGCATGTAATTTGACACAAATCTCAATTGATTTGATGTCAATTACAACAACACATCCATTATTGATTGATTTGAATGGGGTTCGAACTTCAAACCCACACATATAAGTGTGAGAGCGACATTATTGAACCAATTAATTGCTCGACAATAAAGAAGCTGAAACTTCATTTAGAATTCAAGTTTCACTTATGTACTGTTGGGAATCATCATACTTTATTTTGATTATTGACAATTATTAATTAATTACTTGTTAGGGTTAATTACTCATATCCCTTTGAGGTTTGGCCTATTTACTCAAAAATTCATAGGTTTGACAAAATTACAAATACCCAATAATATTTTGCTTCATTTTGCGTTTTTCCAAGTCCATTAGTCTCCATTTGAAAAATTGCTAACATCATAAAAAATTTTGCATGAAAATCTAGAAATGCCTCGTGGTTACTGTTATGGTTATTTTTGAGACAAAAACACCCTTGGACTTATTTGTAATATTTCCCATACTATTGGAGTGTAACTTTTATATTGTTTAAATTACTAATAGTAAATCTAAATAAAATTTATCATAAATACTGAATAATCTTTAAATTTAAGTTAAATAGTCTAATTAAGTCTAATAAAACTGTTTATTAATTAGAAATACGATAAATAAAAAATTAAAAAACTAAATATTAAATTCATTTCTTAAATAAAATAAATTTAACAATTTTAGATTACATAATGATTAGTAATATTGGAATAATAATTACAATTAAAATAATTTAAGTAGATTAATTTAAAAGTATTTATTAGTTAATAAATAAAATAAAATAAAATAAATATTAAAAAATAAAATTAGAAATCTATTATCTTATATAACCATAATTTGATAATTTTAAATTATATATTCTATAGTAGTAAAATAATAAACATATCTAAAATAATAAAATTAAATTTAGTTGAATTTATTTCTTAATAAAGATATAAAAGCTAAAAAAAATTCTATATCTATCATGCTAATAATTAATGAAGGAAAAAATAATAAAATTCTAAAATTTGAAAAGAATGTTAAACATAAAGACATATCTACAATAATTTATTTGCATAATCAAATTTATTTAATTATATTAAATAAAAATATATTTAATAACTGAATTACATTTAAATAATATTAAAATAATAAACATATAAGAAACAATGTAATTAAATTTAATTAAATGTATTATTAAAATAATAATCATATCTAAAATAAATAAATTACTTAAATAATGAATATATTTAAAATAATTAATTGAAATGAGATAAAATAAAAATTTAAAATACTTTATTAATTAAGAATAAATAAATAAATAAAAATATATATTTTAATTAAATTTTTATTAATTAATAGAAATACATAATATATTGTGAAAAGTACCAAATCCACCCACCCCACACCACACCACGCACACCAAGCCCCTCTTTACTTCACCCACCCGTACCTTTGTTTCTCCAACCATGGCCACTGGCGACTGCTATGAGTAATAGGCAATTGTTGCCATGATAGCCGCCCTGGCAACCATTGCTATCGTTAGGTCTAGCTAATAGGGGGGCTAGGGCTATGGTGGTGGGATGGGTTGTGTGTGCGTATATATATATAATAGATGTATATTTATATTATATACATTAAGTATAAATAAATATATATTATACATTAAAAAAATTATTTTTGTCATTTTTACCACTACTGTTGCGCTATTTTTTCATTTTATAATGTCGAGATTATTTCAATCTATGTGCACTTTTTTTCTTTGATTTTTTTTTTTTTGGTTTAGTCAAGGGTAAAATGAACATTTTACAAAAATTATTTTATTTAACACTGGCTATCAATGTCAGAGGATAATCGTAATTTTGTCAAACCTATGAACTTTTTGGTAATTAGATTAAACCTTAGGTAGAATTTAGATAATTAACCCTATTTATTAATTCCTTATCAAGCTCAATTGAAATATGATTATGATTTCTTTTCATGTTAAGCAACTACATCCCTTTTGTATAATCTTGTTCAATATCTAGCCACCTTGTCACTTGGCATGGAAATGCTAGAGTTTTCTCATACGATAAGGTTAGCAAAAGAATTAGAACTTTCAAATGTCTATACTAAATGAACTTATTAAAAGGTACAATAACTCCAAGATCATAGGCAATGTTTGAATTCATTTCGCCAAATTATTTTCATCCAACAAAACAAATTCAAACATGTTTTGGGCATTTTAATTTTTAGTTCAAAATGCCCCTCAAAATAAAGTTTCAAAACCCCAAAAATGCATTCTCTAGCTGATCATTTTTATCCGATAATCATTATTTAATCATTAAATATATCACCCACTCATCTTATTTATATATATAAATAAATAATATTAATTCTCATCATCAACTCACTAACTCTACAAAACTAAATTAATTTTTGACATTTAAAATGCGTCATTCGAAAATAAAAACAAAGATTCAATTTGTTTCAAAATAATCTCTAATCACTCCTAAAATATAGACAAATCAACATGTATCATTGATGTTGCTCGGAAATGAAGCTCGAGCCCTCTCTGGAAGTCAATGAATTTCTTTGTATTCTTTTCTCTTGATTCTTGAAGTCAATGAATTTCTTTGTATTCTTTTCTCTTGATTCTTGAACACAAAGCGGAGAGTCTAAAGTCTTGATTTTTTATAAATGATTTTCCATGCCTAGTTTAGTTGTGGGGCCAAGTATTTATAGTGTATTTTTCCTAGCGGGCTTCGACTCACTAAGGTTTAGGTGCCCTTCTTGGTGGACTTAATCAATTGGGATTTTCAGCCATTTATTCATTTATTATCTAATTAATAGGCATTTTAGTCAAATTTTTACTTTTTTATTCCTCAAAATTTATTTTACCATAACATCAAGTCCTCTATTTTAAATTTAAAAATTTATTTTCATATTCAAATATAATATAAGGTCTAACTTTTAATTTTTTAAATTTCAATAAGGTACTCAATTGATTTTTCTTATTTGTATTTTCTACAAAAATTCCAAGTCATATGAGGAAAATCTAGCCTTTCCTCTACCTTCGACTTCCTCTTTAAAATAGTAAGGCAACCTACATTTCTCGATAATAGAGATCTACGACCCCTGACCTCGAGTGAATACAACTATCTTAATGGCAAGCAATCCTCTATGTCACTTGTCTCATTTAGATACTGAAAAGAACCTCTACCTCTTAATGAACTCACTAGTGTTATATAGGAGCATCAAATACCCCAAGAAACGAAAGTGACTAAGAAGCCTGCAGATTGTTACCCAAAGAGTTGGTCTATATTGTCCCATCCTCTCCATAGCCACATAAGAGCATCTAAGGTTGAAAGAGCAAATGCATATCGAAACACGTATAAATATATCTCAAAACACTAGATGAAAGGTATGCCTTATTTTTACATTTTGCATTGGTTAAATGTTCCTCTCACTCTCTCCAATTTACTAACTTAAGTATCAAAGGGTTTTAACTGAGTGCCAGCTTAACATGCCTAATAGGGCGCTTTTGGTTGTAAGTTCAACCTCTGCGCTCACTGAAGAACTTGAGTTTGACCTCATAAACACTCACCATCTTTTATCTCCCTCACTACAATCATCTCCCACAAATTTTTACCACATCATTTTGGCGCTATATGTGGGAATAGAGCATTCAACACATTGAAAAATGGTTAACACCAAGCGTGTACTGCCAGAAAATTAAGATTTGGCACCTAACTCACCCAAAATATTGGCTTAACAGGCTATTGTGCTACCACCATACTAGGAGGATCAGCCAAAAAATGGCTATCCCAATGGTTAAGGTAGAAGCGAGATCATTCTTGGAATTGAATCAAGCTACACATTCTTATTCTAATGGCAATATCTTTCAACTATAGTCAGCAGACCCTAGCAACCACATGCACAAGCGGGAGTGAGAAACTTCAAATGATCATCCAAGCAAACATAGCTAACTACATAGTAAAATGAGTTTTGCTGGATACGACTAGCTTCATCAACACTAACACTTTTGCCGCCTTACAAAAAATGAAGTTAGGCAAACTCTATCTCTCACACATTGCAACCCCAATGCAAGATTTCACCAATAAATGATCTTTCCAACCAATCATATCATGCTCCTTCCTTCAATAGGCGAACATCCTTTTACAAGAACAAGAATGATAGAATACATGATTGTTACTACAATCCTACCATGCAATATTATCTTCGGTATTCCAACCATCAATACATTCCAGGTAATAATGCATACCTTTAACAAACAATTCCCTACTACAACTAGGAAGGGTGTGCTATGTTGTGAAAAGGATGAAGTAGTCTAGTATAATGTACTTTTCTTATCGACCTAACAAGCACATGACTAACGAAACAATCACTCCCTCAATGCAAAATATCATTACCTAAGCTATTTGAGACTCACACAAGAAAAAGGACTAGAAGATACCTAAATATTGAGCTCAAATCAAGAAACCCAATAAAGTCACAAAAATCATCACACAATTGTTGTCAAACATGGAACAACAATTGATGCAATTTCTACAAGCAAACAAAGACATCTTCACTTGGATAGCTTTTGATTTGTATGGCATCAATCCCAATGTCATAGTCATAGGCTAAATGTCAACCTATCATTTAAACCTATCAAACAAAAGAAAAGAATATTCCGTGATGAGAGACATAGAATATATAGTAGAGATATAGTTTACAGATTGGCTTTGCAATGTAGTCCTCATCCCTAAACTAGGAAATAAATGGCAAACATGACAATGATTTTCATCAACCTCAACAAGGCTTGTTCGAAAGACCTTTATCCACTTCTCAGAATCAACTTATTGGTAAACTTAACACTAGCTATGCTTTTTTAAGAATGATCGATGCCATTCAAGAATATTACTAGATTTCCATGGCGCATTGAAGATAGAGATAAAACCTCTTGCATTGTGCATGATGGTGGAAAAATTCACACTTGCATTAGTCATAATAGCAAGGAAATTATGTCCTTACCTTGAAGCATACTCCATTGCGATTTTAACCAACCAACTACTTAAGCAAGTCTTCGCAAAACTAAACATATTAGAAAGACTAATAAAATGGTTGGTTGAGTTGGATAAGTTTGACATCAATTTCTAGTTAAGAATAGCCATTGAAGCACATGGCCTAGCCAATTTTTTGACCAATAAGTTGGACTCCCCAACGAGAATGATTACTCTACCCCATGAGTGCTAGTTTTGATAGATCCTTAATTTCCAGGGGTGGTGGAAAGGGAATTTCACTCCATTTGCTAGAAGGCATAAAATTGAATTTTTTCCTAGAACTAAAATTTTTAGTCATAAACAACAAAGCCAGGTATGAAGCCCTTATAGCAAAAATGAAAATATCAATCATTAATGGCATCAAACACCTATCAACAGTGAACAACTCCTAACTAGTAGTAGGGCGGTTCAATAAATCTTATGAGGTAAAAGAAACAATGATGGCCAAATATATCTTTGTAGCATAAAAATTACAATCATAATTCAAAAGTTTTACCCTCAGCTAGATCCCCTTATTTAGAAAATGAAAGAGCTAATGCATTGTCTAAATTCACTAGTACTACCAAGGGCACAAGGGATCATAATATAATTTTCCTAGTGGCTGACCAACCAAAAATCCTCAACAAGCAATTCACCCTAAACACATTAGACATGTTATCATTCGTACCATTAAAGTCCAGTTGATAGGATGAAATTCGAAACTACTATCAAATGGAACACTGACAAACAACAAAATAGCAGCTCGATAGTTACATCTCCAAGCATTATGATACTCATTATCACAAGATGGAGTCCTATTCAAAAAATCCTTCGAAGTACCACTTTTACACTGCTTAATTCCTTCTCAAGCCTCTACAATCATGGAAAAAATACACGTAGGTAGATGTGGAAAACATTTAGGAAGATGCTCATTAGCCCACAAGATCTTACCTAAGGATACTTTTAGCCTATCCTAACAGTCGATGCAGTATCTTTCATTAAGAAATGCAATGCATGCCAATTCTACTCTAACATACCTCATCTACCAACTACAGATCTCACCCCCCATACCATTATGTTGGCCATTCAACCAATGAGGGATCAATATTGTTGGACTATTCCCCATAGCTTTAGGACAAAGAAAATTTATTATAGTTGTAGTTGAATACTTCACAAAATGGGCAGAAGTAGAAGCCATGCCAAAAATTACTGATATTCTGATCAAAAACTTCATATGGAACAACATTATCTATTGTTTTAGAATTCCATAAATAATAATCTCATACAATGATTCCTAATTTTAGAGCAAATACATACAGGAATGGTGCTTCCAACTAGGAATTTGACAACATTTCACATCTATGGCAAATTCACAAGCCAACAGATAAACAAAAGTCACTAACAGAACAATCATAGATTGTCTCAAGAAAAGATTGAATGGCGAGGAAGGCAAATGATAGATAACCTCCCAATAGCTTTATGGGCCTACAAAACTACAATAAGATAGACACCCTATGGCCTAGTTTATAGATCTGAAGCTATCCTACCAGCAAAACTTTCACAAGAAACTGTCAAAGTACTCTTTTATTAGCCAGAAGCTAATGGAGAAGCAAGAACTATGGATCTCAACACATTTGAAGAGAAAAGACAATAGGCATATGTCAAAAGACAAAATTATAGGGCAACAATGGCTAGGGCTTATAACAAGAAGTTTTGACATCAAAATTTTCAACTAGGAGACCTAATGCTAAAGAAAGTGAAAACTTCTAAGCATGTCAGTAAATTGGTTTCTAATTGGGAATGTCTATATAAATTCATCAAGGTCGCAAAAAATAATGCATATAGGCTACAAGATATGGACGAATGAGAATTACCAGGACCTTGGTATCTAGAATGTTAGAATACCACCTACTTACAAAAATTCTATGTGTGATGTAGTTATCAATCATAATTCAATTTCAACTTCAAACGATATTACAAAGAAAGCTGTTCAACATAAGGTAGCCTTCAGGCTTAAATTTCTCTACAAAAAGATAGATCACCATTAGGTTGAAATCAATAGTCAATCGACTCTAGGTCGACAACTTTAAAGCTGCCTTCAGGTTGAACTTCCAATGATAGTTTACAAGCCAAAGTCTATAGTCGATTGACTTTAGGTTGACAATAATTAAGCCACAAACTTTCAAAAAATTGAACTCCACTCATCTTCAAATTGATAATATTCAACACAATTCTCAATCTTGTCAAGATAGATGGATATTTTCAAAAATTAAAATAGGTACCAAACTGTACACTCAACATTTCATTACATACCAATTAATTTATCACACACTTATCAACTGCAATACAGAATTGTTTCATGATAAGTGCCAAAAAGGAAAGAGTAGATTGGATTGTGTGCAAAGAAGACAAAAGATAAGCAAAAAAATACAAAGATTTTATTGCAACTTCAATTATTACAAAATTACATCATAGTTCCAAAGCAAAAGTTCAATACAACCAAAGCCAACAAAAATAACAAAAAACAGAAATAGTACCTAAAACATACAACTAGAAAGAGCGCAACCCCTTAGAAGGGCTCTGCATAAGCTTTAGGACCTGAGGATTTGAGAATGAAAGTTAGAGTAGCACTAGAATCCAATAATTAAAACTTCAAAAGCTAAAATTAACTAGGCTACTCAAGCTAAAAAGGGTCTAAACATGCCATGGATTCATATTTGGTAAGAGGATCACCTTGATGAGAAAATTTTCAAGGAGCAAATGGTGAACCTTTCACTGATCTAGAATCTGCCAGAAACCGGCACAGCTTGAAGAGAGCAATTTTTTCCTCATCCAAACTTCTCCAAAAATCACAAAAACATTTCTGTATCTTCTCAACACCATTCTGAAGACACTGTAAAAAATTTGGAGCAAAAAACATTCTGGATATCCTGGAAAAAATTCATCAAAACCGCTGCTCTACAAAATGGATCTCCAAAGGCAAGCAAACCAAATGTTTTGCCTCTATTGTAATGATCCACACACCAATTGAACTTTCAATTTCTCCTCACTTTCAGCTGGAGAAAAAGATCATAAAAGCTATGGTGAAGGCCAATTTTGATGTAGGAGAAGAATAGAGAGCAAAGCTTTGACACATGAGGTAATATTTGGAAAACGTTTTTGGAGGGAAAAGCAAAAGATTCTAATCTTCACACAAAAATGTAACTGCTGAATATATTTTCCCTCTATATCTCTATATAGAGTGAGGATGGTGTGATGCCAAGTGGGCATCATACCTTCCTCAAGGTGGGCGGCCAACTTGCATGCGGAGTTGGCAAATGCAAATTCAAATTTTATTTGAATTTCATGTGCATTTCAATTTAATTTGAAATTTTATTCAAATTAATTAAAATTTCAACTCAAATGAACTTTTCATTTGAATATTTCCTCCAAAATTTATTCTTTTAAATCAAACACTTTAATTTAATTAATTAGCCTTGGACTTAACTCTTAAGTCAAACGAGCTTAACTTTTAAACTTAATTTTGTTAAGCTAACTCTTTAAGTTAACTTGACCAATTGATGATCATTTGGCATCAAATAATTAACTCCTTAATTATTGGTCTAATTTAACTTCTTAAATTAATTTATTAATTTAACACTTAAATTAATCCAGCCAAAATTGATCTTCAAATTGATTACCTCAAAATCAGTCCACTAGGAGAGAATATTCTAACACTGAGAAAAATTCCTCCATGAATTAGGAAGCTAATTAAATTTTGTGTGTGACCCAATAGGTTCAACCATTCATTGGATATGGGCTCACAATTCCTTGTTACTTTTGAACATTTTATTTTCATTTTAGTTTAAAATATTTTTAAGCTAATTGACTCGATTCAATTAATCTCATTAATTGAAGAGTACATAATCTCCATGCTCGATGTTCAATCTCAAGCCCATGGAGCCCAACTAATTGGTCAAAATGAATGCTTTTGCAGAACCATAATAACTTTACACATTCTATGCAAATACGGTCCTTCCGTCTTCTATCCCTCGAAAGAGATCTAGGGCAAGATATTTGTTGGCTCCTTAATAGCTTTGATACTATGTCTTTATTCTCAATGTTTAATTCCGTTGTGTGATCTCATCTTTAAAAAACTCCTTTCCCAAATTGTCACACCACTTGCACAAGAATTTCTTCTAATCGATCATTATAGAATACATATGAGATTTACTTTCCCTTCACAAAGATGAGGAGTCAGATCCTATCTTGGATCTCACAAACCTCCATGCCAAGTAGCTAATACCTAATCTCAACTCAAACGCCTATTAAGTGACCAAGAAAAAGTCAAAGTATAAGGACCAGACACAAGATTACCACAGATCCTCAGGTTAGAGGACTAATAATAGGCACTAGCATAATTTAGAGACTTGCCACTATGGTTATCTAGTGGATTCTCCTGGCGGGTCTTCAATGCTTTGTTCTCTAACAAGTACCTACCAACATGCACTCATATCTCATATGATTGCTCATTGAATAGAGCAATATCTAATTTTTGGATTTATGCATCGTTAATGCAAGTTTATTTAGATCTTAGATGCCCTATCTCATAAGATTCTATGACTTGAAAGATTTAACATCATGACTGTATAAGATTTATTCTATGTCATTGAACCAAGTCCTGTAGTCATGAGTGATCTAAGGGTTCATCTAATTACTAGTGAAGTAAATAGAAACATACGATGAAGATGGCCATTTAGTGAATATCATTCAATTAAAATTATATCATGAGTAAAATAATTTACATGCCAATTTAATTGGCTTGTGAGGCACTATTCAAATAGGGATACCAACCTCCAGGTGTGGTGCTAAGTTGAAATCTATCTTAACATAGCATATACCCTCTAAATAGAGGAGACCTTTTAAGCTTCTTCGGGGTTAGAAGCATTAGACAGACCTACCTCTCTAACGTTAATAGCATTGGATGGGTACACAATGACCTCAATCCTTGGACTCCTAGGAACTTCACAAAATGCCCCGGCTTTCCCAACTTATCTCTTTACCTTAATCTTTGCTATGATAAGGGGAACATAGTCATACTTAGTAAGCTAAAAAATGTGAACTTTCTTCTCAAAAAATTTAGGGTAGGGCTGAAGATTATCATCTAAAGATAAGTCGAGTTGGCTCTTATCAAATTCAACCCCCAAATACCTCACTTGGTGTAATTTTTGTATCCATGCTGTGCATCTTCCTCTTTCAATAGCAAACAAGCCTCAGCAAAAGTATAGGAATGAATGAAGTTAATGATAGCATTCATCCTCTGTTTGACCTGAGCATGTCAAATGCTTAGTCAAACCCTTTCTATTAGCCCCATACCTCAGCATCTTGAGCTTCATATCTTAGCCTAACCATCTCCTATTGAAGCTCCCTGATCTTTATATTCAATTATGAATTCTCCATCATCAACCAAATATAAATGTCGGAGGTCAGCTACCTACACAACTTAGCCATAAGTTCATCTACTTAAGATTGAAATGAGGTAGCTTTAGCTGCACTCTAGGAAAAAATGTGCCATTGGGACCCCCCAACTCTCTATAGGCACAAACCCAAGCTTTTATATCATATATGGTAATTATGTGATGCCGATACATAGCATAAGCCATCTGGGTACACTACAAGAAAATAGCTTGCGAATATAAAGTTAGGGTTGGAGGGTCAATATTGTTAATAAATTGGACTCACTATGTTATGATAAAAAAAAATTGAACTACTAGATAGATAGAGCTTGGCATGCGCATAAGCTCATTAATATCTCGATGACACAGTTGAGCATTAAATACCTCCCAATTAGTTCCCTGAGGTATATCACTATTAATCATTCTTTTCTTGTTGCTCATAGTGAAGAAGCAAGACTCTAAAAAAGGGAGAAGGTCCACCCTACCCAGTGTACTTATGTGAGCTAACCTCTTATTCAAGTTAGTGAAAGGCTAAAGCTCCACAGGCTTTAATAGCACTCACTGAGATCAACCTACTCAGGGCTATTATCTGGAATCATCCAAAAGACAATACCAGTAGGGTTAAGCCTTGAGCACAAGCCATTAGTGGGTAAACTGTCTATCATGATGAAATATTGTGCTAGGAAAGAGAAAATATGATGAGATGGTCACCATAAATTCAAAAGAGGCATGTGACAAAAATGATGAATGATGAATGAGTTTTAGATAAATTAGAAAAAGAGATGTGAGCTTTAGCTCCTTATTTATAACCCTCAGAGAAGAAATTTGACATCATGGAGTGGTGTCACTAAAGAGTGCAAAATTGACCATCATAAATTTTAGCATAAAAAAATGTTCCTAAAAACTCATGCCACGTACCTTATTTTCCCATCTTAGGCATCAGGCATTAAATATGACTGATCATGTCCCTCATGTAAGCAGTAATAAGTGTTAGGGTCCAAGTCGACTAAAAACCTCTTGAGTGTAGCTAAATAGAGTTTCCATAACTAAACTCGGATGTTGGGGGCTAAGGATATAAGGGAGTTATGACCTCATGATGATGAGGATCTATAACCCCTAACACTGAGTGAATGTGGCTGTCTTAATGACTAGCTATCCTCCTTTTCACTTCTCTCATTTGAATACTAAAAGGAACCTCTACTTCCTAATAAACATACTAATGTCATACAGGAGCATTAAATGCCATATGTACAAAAATAGCTAGAAAACTTACAAACTATTACTTGAAAGGATGGTCCATATTACCTTATCCTTTCTATAATCCCATAAGAGCATCTAAGGTTAAAAAAGAAAATGCACATTGAAACACACATAAATATATCTTAAAACACCCGATGAAAAGTACACTTTTACTTTTATATTTTTTCTTAGCTAAATATTCTTTTCTCTCTTTAGTTTACGGACTTAAGCATTAAAGGATTTTAGCCAAAGGCCACCATAGCAAACCTAATGAGGCTTCTTTGGTTGTAGGCTCGACCTCTACAATCACCAAAAAACCTAACTTCAACCACATAAACACTCACCATCTCTTATCTCCCCAACTATAATCATCTCCCACAAAATTTCACCACATCAAAAAATAACTCAACTTTTGTCAAAATTGAGATTCTTCAAGTTTCAAAGTATGGTAAGTTTTTAGGGAGTGTTTAGCCAACTGCTTTACATTCATATAAAGACTTAGTGAAATCTTAAAAAGCTTGAAATAAAGGAGATAGGGGTTTTATGAGAAATACTGAGATAATTTCTAAATGTAACTTCTCTTGTACTCTATTTTTTCCTATTTTTTAATTTTGCCTCAATCTTCATGAGTTTTTACCCAACTATTTAAAGCCAGTAAAATGTTTTGAGATTTATCAAATTAGATCTTGTCTTGAGAGTGAGGTGTTAGGAAGTAGGACTCAATTTGAATCAAAGTCTATTACTAAATCAAAGTCCATAGAAGTGAAGTGGGATAGTGGTAGGAAAGCTGTTGTTAAGGAGCTACAAAATGCCTAATTCTGGCACTATCTTAGGTGCCCACTGCACGGGTAGCTATCATATACAGGACACCATCGATTTATTTGTGTGCTATGGGAGGCATCATCTTGCACAGCTACAGTTAGACCAAATTTATTTGAGTTCATGGGGTCATCCCCCTTATAGTGTGGCCACTTTTCTTGAGTTTGTAAGCCCTTTCTTAGGTGTATTATCCAACATGGTGATAGTTCATCAATCAGGTCTCAAAAATTTAATGATCATTCTTCGGTCCATAACTCATTTTTAGCTTCAGAGTTTGGTTTTGATTCTAGAGTATAGGATTCTTCTGAGGAAAGGTCCTAAGACACTTCTATCATTTACAATTATTTCATCAATGTTGTAGAAATTTCTTATTCACTTTTATTCAAGGAGTTAGAAATTTTAAGCAAAAGGTTTATGTTTTTGATGAGTTTAAGTTTCTCCAACCTTCATTGAAAGACAATATGGTGTTACCTCCTAAGGGGTACTTTACAGTATTCAATAGTCATTCAGTAGTAGTTTCTCTCTAAAACTAGATCCCATATTGTTGGACATAGTCAGGAGTTTTGGGTTACATTTGAATTGATTCTCCTAAACTTCTATGCATACTTCATAAGATTTTAGCCCTACTACAAATTTAGGCCTTCTTATCTCCTTAGATAGCTTTCAATCTTTGTTTGAGGTACACAAGATGCCTAAAGAGGCTTTCTTTCATGTCTTCCTCAACCTCAATAGTTAGTTCTTGAGTAGTTTACCTTCTTCACAATGGCCTTAGAAAGAGAGGTTCTTCTTTATATGAGACTCATACAAAAGTTGGGTCATTCCTCATATGTAGTGCAATTCACCATCATGGTTCATTAGGGTAGATCATCATAACCTTTGCCAAAGTTTTAAGAAGCCTTGTCTATTTAGTTCTTCTTTTAACATGACTTACATGCTCCCCAAGGATACTTAGTTTATTTTCTTCTTCAATGAATGTTCATGCTTGTGCTTATTTATGTTTTTTTGCATTCTCTTTAGCATTTGTGTTTAATTCCATTTCCTTTGTTCCTTGGTAGGTAAAAATGATAAACTTAGCATGAATTCTTGCTATGAGGACAGATAAAGGCTCACATAAGAGTTTTGTAGTGCAGCAACACTGGATAGGCATTATAGGGAAAGCGGTGTCTAAGCCCCATTCATCATTGGTTAAGTAAGGTGTATGCTCTACCAACTTTGGCAATATGTCAAACTAGTGTGATGATTATTCCCAGGCAATAACTTCTATAGCATCTATGAAGTACGCACGAGGATCAGCTATTGGAAGGACTTGTCCATAATCTTCTTAGCCTTTTCATACTAGCAAGGGAAGAGATTGTTTCGTTATAATTTACATAGGAGTTGTTGTAGTGAGTCATATTGGGACATATATGAGACTAGTTTCAGCATCAACAATTTGCAAAGTTAGAGATATTCTTTTCTTCATAATTGGTCAAGCTTGTTCTTGGAGATTTTGCTCAAGTAGGTGCTCATCTCATCACTTAGTTTACTTTATGTGGGAGTTGTTCTTGTAGTTTCATTTGGTAATTTGCTCATCATGTTTTATATTTCTTTAGGTGAAGACTTGAGATTTGGTTGTACAGTTGTCTCGCCAAACAAAAATGGCAGCAATTAGTGTCACCTCTTAAGGAAAAGGCTGTTGGGTTCACTTAGTAGCAATCCTAGAATAAGGAGAAATACAAAGCTATTGAAGGAAGATGAACAGCTGAAGGTGCATTATGTGAAGAAAGTGAAGATTGAGATAAAGTGCTTAAAGTCTTCTACCGGGAAGAAACTCATAAGTGTTGTTCACAAAGATACAATCAAGGATCTAAGGTGCTTAGATAAGTTTTTTGAGGTGATTGAGGCAAAAAAGGTGATGATCTATGATCAAACAAGCTAAGGTTGCTGCCACGTCCTTAGTGAGTTGAGTAATTACCTATTGCTTCTTGACACCAACGTCCCAATTAACCTTTCTATCAAAGAGCCTAGTAGGTCTCTAAATGATGGTGCTAACACCATAGTGAAGGAGCTCAATGGGAATAGATAATGGCTTAGAATAGGGGCTTTTGTTTAGTTGTTGATATGACTTTTGATTAAGACTACTTTGCATTTTTATTTCTATATTAGTAGTAGTTTAGCTCGTTCTAATTTTCTTTTTCCTTAATAACTCCAAGTATTGTCTGAATGCTTTTTATGCCCTAGGATATTATTAAAGTTTACTTCTTTTCACTAAAGAAAGTTTTTGCCATTTAGCTTTATCTATCTACTTAGCCAATTGAATGACTTTTGAGTGTTGGTGTTCTTGATGTTGATTATTGCTTAGCAGAGGCATATAATCAGGGCTTATAAACCTTTCTCATCAAACTTAATTGTGAACCCCTCTTAGAGGGTCTTACTACAACTTTTGGTGTCGACGAGTCCCTCCTTGAGGGATTTTGGTGTTGTTGTGAGATGCAATGCATAAGCACAATTGTGAGCCTCACTTGGGAGGTCTTATTACATAGTTTATCATTTGAATTGAATTCTATTGCAAGCCTCATTGGAGACGTCTTAACATGATGTTTGATGTTACAACAGCATTAGACCTTAAGCCTCATGTAAGAGGTCTTAATGTAAATATTTAATTAGTTGGCTATATACCCTTTGGGAAGCCTGATAGTGGGCTTTAATGATTCCACCATTCATTCTCACTTCCACTTCATCCAACTCTGTGCATATAAAAGCTTCTCTCTAAAGTGGAACACTCTCCTACCAAACCCCCTAGGGGCCTCATAGTAGGTTTATGTCAAGATAATGTTATTAAAAATATAACCACGTACCCAAAAACGCCTAATAATGGGCTTATGCTTGGTGACCACATATCCTTCAGGGCCTTATAGTGGTTTACACTAAGAAAATGCCATTAAGAATGTAACCACGTAACATTAGGGGGCCTGATAGTGGGCTTACCCATGGCAACAACTTTAAAAATAGAAAAGGTGTTTGGATCCATAATAATTTACAAAAGTAGGCAAAATTATCCAATACATTCTCAACACAAGGGTCTATTCTATCCTCAAAATTGGATTAAAAAGGTAGGACAATGTTACCTTAATCATGAAAATGAAAGGTAACAAACTAGCTCTCATAAAAGAACTCCTTTTAAGTTAAGAATTCACCTTTTTCTCCAAGGATCTCCAATTCCTGTCTAATGGACTGCCTTTACAAAAACCTTTGAAGCCAAAAAATCCTCCAATATGTGCTCTAATAGGTGGTAGAACAAAAACTCTTGAAGCAAAATCGCTTGTTGACAATCAACACCAAAATCGGCTACAAACTTGGAAGATCTTGATTCACCAAACCTAAGCTCACCAAATGTGAAGCCTTTAAAGCTAGTCCACACACCTAAAGACACTCTCAATCCTCTCTCAATTAGCTAGAAAGATGAGGAGGATGAAGGAAGATGAAAAAGAAAGTGTGAAGAAGTTATTGGAGAGAGAAAGTTGTTGGAGGAAATATAGAAAGTGGTTTTCTCAACACATGAGATCACCACTTGATTAAAAGGGAAAAAATGCAGCTGGAATTATGGCATAAGTGGCTGGTCATGAAGAGCAGTGGGGCACATTTATAGTGTTAGATGGAAGCTTGGGGAAGCTTCTATTACACAAACCACAATGCCACCTAGGATGCGAACTTGCTAGTTAAGTTGCATTTTTAATTTTTGAAATAAAAAATGCCAACTCATTAATTTAAATGGACTTTTCCACTTAATTTTCTTCCAAAATTAGATTCCTCTATTAATTAAATCAACTCTTTAATTTAACTAAATTAACTTAACTCCTTAAGTTATAAAATCAACTTAACTCTTTAAGTTGACTTCAACTAATTAAAATTGCCACATGGCGCCAATTAAATTAACTTCTTAATTTAGTTACCTTAATTTAACTTTTTAAATTATTTTAATTAATTTAACACTAAAATTAATCAAGCCATAGTGACCAATTAATAATTAGTCAACTTGGCTTTTGTCTCTAATTAACTAGATCATCTCAATTATCTAACTCTTTAGATAATTTTTTCAATCAAGTGAGAGTGTTCTAGGATTTCGTGTGTGATTCTTTAGGTTTAGCAATTAATTAGAAATGGGCTCACAACTCTCTGTGATTTATTGAATATTAAATATTCCAATTAGTCTAAACTATTTTAAACTAATCACTCTATCAAATAATCTATATTAATTGAAAAATACCCAATTTCCATAATTGATGTCTAGCACAAACCTATGGACCCAACCAATTAGATGAATTAATTATGGGGTGAACCATTATAGTTGACAGTTGCTGTGCAAATACGATCTTTCCATTGTCTATCTGTCAAAAGAGACCTAAGGCAAAATACATGTCCTCTCCCTAATAGCCTTGATAACTATGTATCTATTTTTTATGTTGGATTCCTAATTATGACCTCAACTTTGGAACAATTCTTTTCTAAATTGTCATATCATCTTGCACAAGCATTTTTTGGAATTGATCATGTTAGAATACATAAGAGATCAATCCAATCTTCATAGATAAGTGAAATAGATCCCATCTTGTAACTCATCAACCTCCATACTTAGGTAGCTTGGGCCCCACCTAAGCCTTGAGCAAATTACTATGTGGTCAAAGTAAAATCAAAGTACACAAATCTAAATACAAGGTTACTGTGGAACCTTAAGTCAAAGGACTAATTAAATACACAAATATAAGCTACAAAACTTGCCACTACCAACGTGTCACATTAGCTACCTCATGGATTCTCTAAGCGAGTCTCCAGTAAACGTGTTCTCTAATAAGCACATACTAACATGCATCTATGTCTAACATAGATTACCCATGAAATGGGGGTAATATCTAACTCCTTAGAGTATGCATCATTAGTGCAAGTCTATCCAAATCCTAGATACCTCGTCTTATAAGATTCTATGACTTGAAATATTTAAAATCATGACCATAGAGACTTGTTTCATGATTACCATCATATATGTGAATACGTCCTATAGTCTTGTACGATTTAAGGGCTTCAATCAAATCATGTGAAGAAATCATAAACATATATGATAAAGATGGTCATTTTATGGAATATCATTCAATTAAGATTGTATCACAAGTGGAGTAGTTTCATGTGCTAATCTAATTGGTTTGTAGGGCACTATTCTAGCACATTTACCCTTTGTGGGGCTTTATATTGGAATTACACTGAGACGATGCCATTGAAGATGTGGCCATCTACCCTTGGGATACTTGATAGTCGACCTACATAGGGCAACCACGTATTTCCTAAGGGCCTTATAGTGGGTTTACACTAAGACGATGCTATTAAGAATGTGGTCACATAGCCTTGGGGCCCTAATAGTATGTTTACGTATGGTGACCACATACTCCCTTAAGGGACTTATAATGGGTTTACATAGAGACAAAACTATTAAGGATGTGACAATGCACCCCCTAAATGACTCGATATTAGGTTTAAGCATTGTGACCATGTATGCTATAAGGGGCCTTATAGTGGGTTTACACTGAAATAATGCTATTAAGAATATGGCCATGTACCCTTTATAGGGCCTAATAGTAGGCTTACTCATGGAAACCACATATCCCTAGGGCCTTATAGTAGGTTGATACCAAGATGACCACGTATCTTTTAGGGGCTTTATTGCATACGACATTGTTCTACATAAATCAAGATTCAAGAAAATGATGACATAAAGAATAATCATTACAATCATCAAGAAAGAAACAAAAAGTGTCATCCCTGATACAAATTGGCCTTATTTTATTCTATCTGACACAAATCCTAACACTCCTAACTACTATCATACTTTAACTAACCAAAACAAAAAAAAAAGAATACATAAAGCCCTATTGGTGGAGCACCTAATAGGAGTATTACCATGATATTAGCATAACAAACCACGTCTTTTCCTTTATCCTTTCTCTTGTTGTCTTGTACTTATTTATCCTGATTAATCTTAGTGGTATGAGCCTTTATTTTCTTCAAAATGCAAGCATAGTACTCTTTAGTGGCACGTTGGTCACTAACAGCTTTACCTTGTACTTAACATATGCAATTTTAGATTCAAATGGTACAATGACACCATTACTTGAAATAAGTTAAGAGTAGGCCTCCTTATGATAATATTATATGCTAATGGGATCTTAACCACCAGAAACTTCACCATTTTTATAACTCGCAAGGTTAGAGAGAGAGAGAGAGAGAGAGAGAGAGAGAGAGAGAGAGAGAGAGATGGACTTCTCCCAATGCTTTCACTACTTTACCAACAAACTATATGAAGGGAGTGTTTATCTTTTGCAATTGATTGTTGTTTAGAAGACTATGTCCATCAAGCTATTATTGTCTACCAGTATCTTCTTTATCCAAAAATTGGCAATGAAGGCAGAGATCACTAAGGTATCATTGTATTCTCCCTTTCTAGGCTCCATATCCTCTTCTCCAAAGGTAATACTGAACAGTAGAGCCATACTCCTTAAAACCCTAATATAGGGTCAACTAAATGAGCTTAAGTTTGCCTTGCTCCTTGCGCCAATGCATTCCTTGAACTTGTGAAGTCCCCACCTATTGGTCTGTTGCTCTTTTGGAGAACACTAAGATGACATTGACAGTAGGTAAGCTCTTTTGGGTCACATTGATGTTATCAATCTTTTAGCTACAAACACACATCAGGTTATCACCAAAAATCTTTATTCCCTCTAGCTCCCGAATCCTTTTTGGTACTACTTTGCCTTTGGGCTATGTAGTCCTTGATGTATCCCCACTAAATTAGCCTTTCAATTTTATCTTTTAGATGCCAACACTCTTTGATAGAGTGTCCAGCAATTGTAGTGGAAATAATACCATTTATCAAACTTCTACTTCTTTTGGTCATCTTATATATTTCTAAAGGGGATGTTGTATTTGACCTTGCTACTACACCACAATTAAGATCTCTATCATAAGAGACATGAGTAGAGTATAAGTGGAGAAAAGTCAAAGAGGACTACGCCTATAGTGTTTCAATTTTTTTCTATTGATACCCTATTGACCTCCTGCCTTATGTTTGACGACATCCTGAGGGAGCCTTCTCAATCCTAATATATTTTGCATAAACAAAAAACTCCTCCAAAGTAGCTGGGGTGGCTATAAACTTCTTTAACTTTTGCTATCTCAAGTTATGCTAGATAATCCTAGGTAAAGCTCTTAGCTATTGTGGGGGATCTCATGCATTGCTTGAACACACCAGTTGAGATAATCTTTGAAGAATTATCTACCCTTTTATTTGATGGTGAATAAGTGTGTTGTCATCTTAGGATACCTATGATTGATAGAGAAGTTATAGAGGAAATGATATACCAACTGTTCTCAACTTATAATGGATCCAGCTAGCATCTAATTGAACCATATTAAAACATCTAATTGAACCACATTAAGGCATATATAGTTAGAGTAGTGCAGACCACCTTGCAGTAGGTGATTTCACTTAGGCCATACAGTTCTATCCTTGTTAGCAAGTTGTCAAATTGCTCTTGGGGGTTTGCCTTACCATCTAACTCTATTAAGTTGACATTCTTTGCTTTTAGAAAAGGTTTCTCTACCATGATACTAGGTATAAAGAACTTCATCTAGGAAAAGCAATGGCTAAGAAGATGTACTGACTCCCCAATTCTCCTGGTGGCTATGGCACCAACAAATGGTATGTACTCCATTGGTAATGGGTAGTCGCCGGGATAAGTCTACTTAGAGAGATGAATGTATGTCCACCTATTGAGGTAAAGAAGGAGGGGTAGTATCTTGCTCTAAGTTGGTTCTCTATTTTATCTTCTCTGGGGACAACAAAGTGCTTAAACTTTAACGAGAAGATTGTAGTTGCTCTTGAGGATGACACTCTTCAGCATTCTAGGTGACCACTTTGATCACAACTTCATTCTCTAGCAATTTATTCACCACCTCTTAAGTTATCTACCTAAGATGTGGTGTTTACTACGTAGCCATCTCTTCCAATTTCTAATGCACTTCGCGGACAATGTCCAGCACTGTATGTGTTTATGCCTTAGGTATTGATGGCTCTCTATATTCTTAGGTTTTAGGATTATTTGGTTGTTGGAATCTTTAGGTATGAACATTATCTATGCTCTCAACATTCCTTCTTCCCAGGTGAGAGTTCTTATAAGCCATGCCAAAATAATGCTAATCGAAAATGGTGTTAGAGTCATTTTCTAAATTTAAAAAACAATTTGAGTTCTTTTATTTGGAACGTGAAATAGAGTCTAAGCTCTCAATTTTTTACAAATAATTTTTCATGCTTCATTTGATGTTAAAGCTTGGTATTTGTAGAGTATTTTTGTCCTTCTTAGTGAATTTACTCAATTAAGCTCTCTAACCTTTTATTCATTTATTATTTATTAGTTGAATTTTTTTAATCTATTTTTACATTTTTCATCGTTGAAAACTTAAATTGCTATATCAATTGTTTTGTTTCAACACACAGGCCAAAGTATTTTTGAGAAAACAAGTAAAACAAATCCAAACATAGCTATGCCATTCCTGTATTTATTATTTTTATGACTTAACTTTGCCCTGTCGGCTCATAAATATTGTTGGTGTTAGTGAAAATACAATTATAGTTGAAAAAATATAGATTAATCTTCAGGCTAAGGTGCGGATATCTCACTTTGTTTAAGGAGATTCAAGCCTACTATAGTAGAAATTTGTTATTGGTCCAATAGTAATACTCTTGCCTTGTCCCCTCTAAGATGCAATAACCCGACAACGTCGTATAACTCAAAAACTCTATTTAAGATTTGAGTTCAAACCTCCACCACAAGAACACCTTTCTTTAGCTAGTATAACTCTCTTTCAATGTGTGCAATATAGTAGTTGTATGAATTCTTACAAGGTGACCAAAAGGAAAAAATGACTCCTATTTATAGGTATGGAGGACCTCTATAATATAAATGAGAATTAGTGGATAATTAAACAAAAGGTTACACATAGGAGCATAGAGGGTGGCAAATAAATTAAGGAGTTAGTGACATTATGAAGATATGGAAATGGTGTTAGTGGCTACAAATGTGAATGAAACAAAGGAAAGAGGAGACTTTTCCACTACATGCACAATTAAAAAATAATGAAGGACTCTTCATTACTCCACTAACCTCCACTATAATGTCACCATATTCCCATCATCAATGGAGCAATATATAAGGACATATAGATTAATGTTACTATTAAAATGCTCATACATCAACGTTCCCCCACTCATTTTAATATTAAAAAGAGTATACTAATTTAAGGGAGACTATTATGCATAGTGAAGGTGTGCTTTGCATTGCACCTCTACTTAGTTAGGCAACAACCTCTACTTTAGTGCTAATAGGGGTCTCAGACTTAAACTATAACTACTTAAGGGAAATAAAGTATCACTGCCTACATGTAATAGTTAAGGTGTTGACATAAGCTTTATTAGCTAGCACATTATAGTATTATGCTATCTCGGATTTCATGAGTGCTTTTGAGAAAAAGCCTAATTTTCATAGGAAGGCGCCTACTTCCACACTCACATAGGTGAAATCTATCAAAGGTGCTCTTGTAACTCTGGCACCCCACTCGTAAGAGCTATAGATTTTCATTAAAAGTTAATAAATTCATTCTTCTTATATCATTACAAGATAAATATAGTGACATACTAGTGATAGGGAGACAAAAAAATAAATATAATAGTGCATTTTATAATAGTTATCATATGATTCATTTTTCACATTGAACGTGGTTATAGGATCTCTAGTCTATTGGTTGGGTTACCTCATATATGATTCATGACTTTATGGGCTTCAACCCCATCCCCCTCAATGTGTTCCAGACACTTTCTCTTGCTCAGGTCTTAGTCAACAAATCTGCAAGATTATCACAAGATCTCACAAAATGAACATTAATGGTACCATTTGTTAAGTAAGATCTCACAATACTACGTTTCCTCCTTATAGGTCTAGATTTACTATTATAGTAACTATTTTGTAGTATACCAATTGCAATGGTGCTATCATAATGAATTAATATTAGAGGAATTGGTTTTTTCAAAATAAGGTATTTAGAATAGTAAATCTCTTAACCAATTGGCCTCTTCACTAGCTAAAGCAAAAGCAATAAGCTCAGCCTCCATGGCAGAGTTAGCTATAATAGTTTACTTTTTCAATTTCCAACAAATAGAACCACCACCTAAAGTAAATATATAAACGGTGGTAGAGCAAGAATCACCTAATAAAATATTCCAATTTGCATCAGAAAAGCTTTCAAGTATAGCGGGGTATTTTTTATAAAACAAACCATATGTTTTTGTACCAAGTAAATATCTCTAACTCTTTTTATAGCATGTTAATGTTCATTACCTAGCTTGCTTGTAAACCTACTAAGTACCCCTACTGCATATGCAATATCAGGCCGAGTGTAATCAATCACATATCTCAAACTTCCAATTAAACTAACATGCTCCTTTTAATTTATCACATCATCGTCACTTTTGACAAGAAATAAGTGAACACTTGAATCAAAAAGAGTTGTACCATGCTTGCAATAAATAAAATTGTATTTTTTTCAAAATGTTCTCAACATAATGCGACTTGTCAATGCAAATACCATTACATATTTTTGTAATTTTCATATCCAAAATAAAGTTTGTCTTACCAAGATCCTTCATGTTAATGTGGCTACTAAGCATGCTTTTAGTCTCTTTAATAATATGCAAAATAGAGCCAAAGATCAATAAATCATCAACATATAGGCAAACAATAACATGTGAATTATTTCATAACTTATGATGCATGCATTTGTCACACTCATTTGATTTATAAGCATTTTCAATCATGTAGGAATCAAACTTTTCATGCCATTCTTAGGTGCCTCTCTCAAGCCATATAGGGATTTAGTCATTTACACACTTTGTTTTCTTGGTCTGTTTCTATAAAACCTTCAAGTTTGTCCATGTAAATCTCTTTATTTAAGTCCCATTACATTTGATGTATTTGTAAATAAAAAATTGTAACAATAACAATCAAGAGTCTAATGGATGTTACTCTAGTAACTGAAGAATAAGTGCCAAAAAATTCTAGGCCTTCTAGTTGCTTGAAACCTTTCGCAACTAATCTAACCTTATATTTATCAATGGACCCTCCAATTTTTATTTTTTCTTGAGGACCCATTTACACCAAACTATTTTACAACCTGGAGGTAAATCAACTAATTTCCAAGTTTTATAAAAAAAATTAGCAATTCCATCTCATCATTTATAGCCTTTTTCGAACAAATAGCATCAGGCGAAGATAAAGCTTTATGTAAATTCAGGGTCATTCTCAACACTAAAAACGTACATGTCAAGACCAAAATCTTTTTCTACTCTAACCCTTTTACTTCTTCATAGTTGAAAATTATTATTATTTTCTTTTCTCAAAATTAAAGCTGAAGAGCTAGGTAGAGACAAAATGTTTTTATTATTTCTTTGATCCCCACTATTTTTAGAATTAAACTTGAACTTTTCTTCATGAAAAATAGCATCACCTAATTCAAAAAATACATTATCATCAATATTTAAAAATCTATAGGCTGTACTATTAGAAGCATAACTAAGAAAAGCACAAATGATAACTTTTACTCACAACTTTGGAATTTTAGGATATGTTAGCCTTACAAAAGCTAAACAACCCCAAACTCTCAACTATCCCATGTTTGACTTATGACCTCTCCATAGTTCAAAAGAGGTTACTTTAGTCTTTTTATGTGGCACCCTATTTAACACATAACAAGTTGTTAAAATAGTTTCATCCCAAAGATTCAAAAGTGCACTTGATTCAATAAGCATGGCATTTGTCAATTCAACCAAAGTTCTAATTTTTCTTTCAACCACACCATTAGATGTAAGAGAATATATGGGAGAAACTTCATGAAGTATTTTCAATGATTTAACAAAAGAATTAACTCGTTGAAATCGTATTTTCGACCTCTATCACTTCTAACTCTTTTTATTTTCTTATCGAATTGATTTTCCACCTCATGGAGGTGATCTTTAAACTTCTCAAACACATTACTTTTATTCTTCATCAAATAAACAAAAGTATATTTAGAGAAATCATCAATAAAAGTAACAAAATATCAATTTCCTCCAAGTTTACAAACATCATTGTGAATCAACTCTAACAATTCGATTTTTCTTTCAACACTTGGATGAAATCTCTAAGTAATCTTGGCTTTACTACAAGCCTATAATTTTTTAAAATTCTTTTTAATAATTGAAATTAATCCCAAGCTAATCATGATTCCCACATAATGGTTATTAATATGATATAAATGACCATGCCAAAACTTAGTAAAAGAGAGCAAATACACAGAAGTAGAAGGTACTTTATTCATCTCAACATTTAGCTTGAACATCCTATTACATGCATATCCATTTTTTCCTACAAAAACACTTTTTTTAGGAATCACATATTGATTAGACTCAATAATCTGCTTGAAGCCAGCCTTGTTGAGTAAAAAACTAAACATTAAATTCTTCCTCATGGAAGAAGTATAAAGTACATCTTTCAAAGTCAGCACCCTTCCTAAGATGAATTTCTACTCAACTTATCCCATTCTAAGCACTTAGGTGGTATGAGAATCACCAAGCATAATAGTTTTGGACTCCTCAAAGGAATTATATACTTTAAACTAATCTTTGTCATAGCAGACATGGCGGTTCACACCAAAATCCGCCCACCACCCATCAACACTTTCCTCCATGTTTATCTCAATTATCACTGCCACAAGTGGCTCCTCAGTTATGTTAGCATGTAGAGCAGGTTCACATTTTCAATACTTGCAAAATCAAGCAATATGCCCACTCTTGCCACAAATATAACATTTTTGAATTTTGATTTTGTTGTTGTGCTTGGTTATTTTGGCCATTATATTTCTTAAGAGATTTAGTACTTTTATAATTTTTTTTTTGGCTTCAAGTAGGTATTTTTGTGAGATTTAGGTGCAACATTATTTGAAGAAACTAAATTTACCTTTATAGTGATGGGTTGTGTAGTGCTCTCAACTGGCTACATAAGTGTATCTTGGCCCCTTGCTTCTTCCTCCATGTGAATCCGCATTGTCAAAGTCTTAAGAGATGTTTCCTTTTTCTTTTGGTGCATATTTTTCTGAAATTCCTTCCAATAAGGTAGATGCCTATAAATTATGCCACAAACAACAAGGTTATCTCCAATTCTAATGTCCTCTGACCTAAGCTCTCCAACTATCATGATAAAACCTTGAGCTTGGTCTACCATTGATTTATTGTCGACCATTTGAAACTAAAAAATTCTGCTTGCAGTATATTTTTTTCACCCCTACCTCCTCTATGTCATATTTACTCTGCAAAGCTTTCCAAGTTTTCATTGCATTAGAGTAAGTTCTATCATAATAATCATAAAAATTATAAGATAGACAATTAAGAAGATAATGTGGGCACTTGAATGAATCATTGTTATAGTTCTCTACATTCTCTTGGTGGTTAGCGTATTTCTCATCATTCATATTGGTATATCTATCTTGTTTAGGTCCTTCTCAATAAGAACATAAGAAACATTATGAAGGCTAAGGTAAAAAAGGACTTTACCCTTCCACCTCTTGAAGTGGGTGCCATTAAAGTGAAATGGCTTGTTGAGGTCACCTATGTTAACATCCGCTAGTTTTTCAATTGTAGCCATTTGAATCTCCTTAAAATGGTTAGTCAAAATACAGTTACAGTTGAAAAAATATAGAATATTCTTTAAGCTAAGGCATAGATTTCTCGCTCTCTTTAAGAAAATTCATGCCCACTACAGTAGAGAATTGTTACTAGTTCAGTAGTAATACTCTTAACTTGTCCCCTCCAAGATACAACAAACCGACAATGTCACAGAACTCAAAAACTATGGACAAGATTCAAAACTCCACCACAAGAACATCTTCCTTTAACTAGTATAACTCTCTTTTAGTGTGTGCAGTATAGTAGTTGTAAGAATCCTTGCAAGGAGACCAAAAGGAAAAAATGACTCCTATTTATAGGTGTGGAGGACCCCCATAATATAAATGAGAATTAGTGGATAATTAAATTAAAGGTTACACATAGGAACATGGAGGGTGGCAAATAAATTATGGAGTTAGTGGCATTAGGAAGATGTGAAAATGGTGTTAGCGGCTGCAATTGTGAATGAAGAAGAGTAAAGGGGAGACTCTTCCACTACATGCATCACTAAAAAATAATGATAGACTCTTCATTACTCCACTAACCTCCACCATAATATCATTATATTCTCATCATTAATGGAGTAATATGTAAAGACATATAAATTAATGTTAAATGAAAATGCTCATACACCAACTTCTGGAATTATAGCCAAAAGGTCAATGTGGAACTTGAAGATATGCATCAAGATCGGCCGCATTCTAATTTAATTTCCTAACTCCATATAATTGTATTTCACATATTGTATAAATTTTATATTTTGTTCATAACATCTGATTTTTTTCATCTCATGCAACTGCAATCATATGCTATTATATATAAATATTTATTTGTGAAATAAAAATGTTGAATATTGTATACGTTGCTAATGGTATTTAAAGTATAATAACGCAAATTTACACTAACAAAACTTATACTAATTAAATATTGATATGTGGATACATCTTAATAAATATTTTAATGAAAAAGATAAAACTAAAATATTTATTTGAAAGTTAACTTATATATTACTAAATGATATCTATGTTTGGTATTCTTTTTGAATAATGATTGCCGTCTCTAGAGAGAAAAGAAAATCACTCGGAATTCAATTTTTTTCTCAAAATATTATCAATAAATTTTAATCATATAAAATCATTACATCAATTAAAATCATATATATATATATATATTTTAATTATTTTTCAACATAAATATATATGTATTTTTGAATTATTATATTACTATAGAAATAGCATATGACAATATAAAAATTTATTATGATTGCAATTAATTAATCAAACAAAAATTTATATGAAAAAATATTTATATTAAAATTCATCTTTCTTTTAAAATAACAACCAAACATATATCTAAATTCTTAATTAATACATTCTTGAATATCACTAGCAAAATATATTCTTCAAATCTCCTAAAACAGAACCACACATTGCAAATAATTAATTTTCATTTTCTAAGAGTAAATTGGGTCCAGCTTAGGGGAGATCATATTTTTATTTTCCATCATAAGAGGTTTCTCTTAGGAATGAAGTAATTTTAGTGCTGTGTAGAAAATAAGAGAAAAATGTGCAATTATTTACACGCATTTATTGTGTGTGTGTGTATGTATGTATGTGAGTGTCACGTAAAAATCAATTAATTTGACGGAGTTGTGACAGTCATACGTACTCAAAATCAATTGTTAACATCCTTTCCAAATAGTACATATTAACTCATTTGGACCACTATTTGTAAGCTTTAATGAAAATTAAATAGTTGTAAGATGAAATGCTCTCACATATCCATTGTCAAAACTTATACTCAAGAGCATTAATCGCCAGGAATGAAAACAATAAAGTCTCTTATATTCATCTTAATGGATAGTGATATAGGATAACCCAATAGGTCCAACAGGCCCAACATCAAATGAGACAGCCCAGAAGGCCCAACAGTAAGTCTGTTTGGTCGACCGATATCGATCTCACTTGGTAGGGTTAGCGATCAACCCGTATCAACCTCAGGACCACTCCAAAAGTTTGAATATTCGAGTCTGGTCGACATGTATCAA
>JACGDI010005285.1:613137-630602 GCA_014898725.1 Jacaranda copaia | reverse complement strand
CTTACATTCTCTATATTCTGTTCGATCTCTTCATCTTGACCAGAACTAACTTGAACGCCGGAGTGCCTTAGCCGGGGGCACCTCGGCTAGTTAACGTGTGTTGTGGTTGCAGATCTCAAGCCCCAAGTTATACACAATCCTAAGTACTCAACCTCCCTGATTGATTTACCAATAGCATAACCCCCTTTTTCTCTGTACACAACTTTCAGCAGCATCAAATAAATTACCAAAACATGGCAGACAAAAAACAGTACATACTCAACAAAATTCTATAGGCAAACCTGTCCATTTACAATTATATATTATCACAGAAGGGTGGAGAGCAATATTCTTGAAGAGTTTTTCACTATCTAAATTAAACACGGTTATTCCAATGGATATATATATATATGTATATGTATATCACATGGTAGAAACTTCTCCACATACCATAGTATGAAACAAGTTATCTCTTGAGAATGTACTTTAAAAGTCGCATCGCATGAATACAGAGTGCTGGCAGAGAGCAAGCCAGGTTCTCACTATCTTGTTATCAACTTCCACCACTTGTGGAAAGCAAAACCATAAACTGCGATATAAATAACTGGCCTCACAGGGTAGAACTTAAACCTGCACAAGAGATTTAAGGTTGAATAATTACAGGTACAGATGGTATAAATAGATAACCGTAAATGCAATTGTCGCACATATATATATATATATGTATATATGCTCATTAAGATGTTTTTTTTATAACAAAATCTGCTATTATCTTGTAAAATACCTAATAAAGCCTTCATGGTTTTTTAAGAAGAGCCAAAGAAATGATAGAAGGATTTCAGTTTCCCTTGTTTGAAGGAAGCAACTCAGTAGTTCTGAAAATCATTCTTCTAATTTAACTTTTACACAGTTACAAGTATTAAAGCAATATACAATTTTACATCCATAGACTGGAGTCCTGTCAGCCACCCCCCTAAAGTATTAAAACTTGATTGTTTATATTGAAATTTTTAAAATATTATATTTATGCTATCCCTCAAATTATAAAATTGTCATTCATTTTATTAAAAGGATGTCCTATTTTTATCGTATCGATTGTTTTGAAATTATAGATTTTGAATGATAAGTATATATAATGAAATAAAATATATAATAAAAAATTATGATTCCTTCCCTACTTACATCCATAATTCCAAAAGAAGTTTCACTTCAACCTTCCTTCCAAATAGTGTACGATTTTAATATCTGCACAACCTAGAGAAATAGGGTGGCCACCCCCCGTCTATATACATATATATATATATATATACATATGCTAATTTTGTTAACATTTTTTCACCATTTGATTTAATGAATGCCAGCATGGTATCTCATGTGCTCATATTTGAACACTACATTGTAATTAATTCTCCTTGTTTAGCAGCATTGTTTCATGAAGCAGAATCAAGGATATGGCCGCATCAAACTATATTTTGTTTCAGAACAGGAGCACTTTACTGTTACATGAAAAATAATAAAATCTATAATTTCACTCGGTATAAAATTTGAGAGTACTAGCTAGTATCGCATACCAGCATACAATATAACTCAATGGCAAGTTCGATGATCACAAATGAGAGTACCAATCATGCTACTAATCTATCAATCCCAAACTGAAAAAGAGAAAATCTTTCCGGGTGTTGGTTTTATTTCCGTAGCCCATTTCCATTTTAATTCCAATTTTCAAAACGACAACCATCATTTTCTCACTACACTTCAAGAAAACACCTCTTTATTAACGAAAAGTTTGTGACAAAGAGGATTCCATCACAGTTCGAAAATAATTGTGAGGGATATGTGATGGATTACTAAAGAATTTAAAAAAAAAAAAGCAAAAATATACATTAATAATAATACTTGTGATGGATATGAAGAGTTTATATTAATATGAATAATTCGTCACAAATTTCACAACTCAAAGTATAATTCTTAGATCCGTGATGAAAATTCTATCACAAAATCAATTTTGTGGTGCACTTTATTTTCATCACAAAATTAATAAGTGACAAAGCATATACTAATGGATTTGTGAAATAAATACATTACAAAATGATAGATTTTATTAGATTTGTTATGGACTTATTTCACAAATCCATTAGAATATTATTTGCCACTGATTAGTTTTGTGACAAAAATAAAGTGCACAATCGAATAATCATATTTAGAATTATGAAATTTGTGATGGATTCTTCATATTAATATGTACACTTGATATCAGTCACAATTATCATAACTAACATATTTTTTTTATTATTTTTTTAAACTCGTTAGTAATCCATAAAAAATCCATCACAATTATTTTCAAATTGTAATAGAACCCCTCTTGTCACAAACGTTTCGTTAGTAAAGGGGTATTTTCTTATAGTACAATTTTCATTCAAAATATTCTTATTTTTGCTTCAAATTCTTTCTAAACCTTACATCAATCAAATTTAATTTTGATTTGTCATAAAGTATACACTATTAATTTAAAATTAATAAAATATACACATATTTTTAAAATAAATCTTTTTATTTTAAACAAGAAAAGGTATAAATCAACTAACTATTCAACCCTATATCTACTCTAATCATTTCTTTCTAACAAAACATCAATTCAAACACTGTTGGATTTTCATTTCAAAACTATTACTACTTTTTTAATTTTAAAAAATGCATGAAAATTGGAAATGGCTTTGGAAATAAAACCAAAATGAAGTAAGGATAATACTTCATCATCTGATATATATATATATATATATATGTATGTATGTATGTATGTATGTATGGTTGTGCGGCTGCCAAACAAAGCCCTGCTAATTACACTTAAACGTTTTCGGGTCCTCCAAAGTCAGAGCAAGATGATTTTGTTAAAATTATAGCTAGCAATTATAAGAAAATTAAGAAAAAGAATTCGAACAACTTGGAAATTTTAACTGAATGAAGTTTCACGAGAAAAAAATATATATCACTTCTTTTTCTCTCTTCTTTCTAAAGAAAAAGGAAAGAAGAAGACAACAAGAAGCAGTGTTATTAATTTTGCATCTAATTTCATTCAATAACTTCCATCTTACAGCTTGAGTTTGGACGCCACAATTAATTCTTGCTTATGGTTTTTCTCACAGTTAATAGATAGTTTTAGAGTTTGGCAGACAAGTTAGTTTAATAATAGCTTATGGTTGTAGCTTACTAGGCATACACGTAGAGGAGTTGGAACAAAGTGAATTAGTTATTACTTAAGCTAAGAGATCATTCTAAGAAGCACAGCAGCGCAAGCTCGATTTTGAATTCAAATTTTTAGTTTATATAATGAGACCAAAATAATAGCATCCAAGTATGAAAGCCACCCTTGGACTCGCAAATATAAAATTGCTTCAAATACTAATAATCAAATTGCCTTCAGAAAGGTGTTTCGATCTTTGTTGGTCGTAGCATCTTAGTAGAGACATTATCCATATATATCCCATGTACTCGTGCGGAGGAAACTACGTAAATTGCAGAATAAACAAGAATATGATGCAAGAGTTTTGTTCTTTGCGCACCAAGTGGTAACTCGATCTAATTTGGGTCTCATTGAATTTTTTTTCTTCAGATTTGAATTTGCCAAAGAAGCATGCAGTTCAAACAAATAGTATTTTGAAAAATTGTTAAAAAAATTTCAAATGTATAAAATTGATGCTAAAAAATTATAGATTATTTTCCGCTAAAATTCACTTTCAATATTTCATAGGTGGAAGGGCCTAGAAAATAATCCAATGATTGAGAAACTTGGTTCTCATCACACTGGTAGACCTATGGCCATGGGTTGACAGCTTGTAGCAAGATGGAATTTAGTCTGTGGAACAATTATCTTGTAATATTTTTCAGTCAATAATAAACATTCTCATGCCACCAAGATAAACATGCACTAATTATTGTGTTTTCGTTTCCCATGCATATCATTCTACCAATTAACTATATATATATATATATATATGCAGGGGGTTATGTACATGAGGAGGTGTCATAGGTTAATTAAGAAAATTTATAAATTTTCTCCATGATCATCATAAATTTGAAAATTTATAAGTTTCTCCATGATCATCTTAAATTTTATATATATATATATATATGTGTGTGTGTGTGTGTGTGTGTGTGTGTGTTGCAAGGCCCTTACGTATACATGACAGATCCTATATAAATTATTAATTTTTTTCAAAGCTCATTATCTTTATACCTTGTATGCATTAAATTTCAACAATAACATCACTAACGAAATTATTCTCCTTTATCTAGTTTTAAAGGGATACGAAAACAAGTATTCAAAGAGCATTATATATACTACTTAGCAATAGGGATAGAGGGGAAATTTTCCCAAGAAAAATAAATAATAATAATAATAATAATAATAATAATAATAATAATAATAATAATTCAAAAACATTGGTAAGGGCCAAATTAATGGTAAAAGGAATAATGTTATTACTATCATGCCATCAGTTATATGATTTAAATCCTCTTTCCATTCCTTACTCGATTTTCTATTCTATTTTATAAATATATGTGATATGGGATAGCCGAATAGGCCCAACCCACTAACAATCAATCAGGTGATCGACCAAGCCCAAATCCTCATTGGGCCATTTCGTTAGCTCAACACACCAACATCTTTTCAATTGACCTAAGTGTGGTTTATCAGCTTGAGAATGATCATTGGGCCCTTAGCCAAAGGCATTCAAGCCTAAGAAAGTCCCATTATCTCGACCAGAGTGTGGTTAGAAGATTCATAGACAACAAAACATCTCAACCTTACGAAATTGATTGAAGCAGCATAAAGCAATCCCATACCTCCAATCACAGTTGCATTGAATGCACCATAACCATCGCTCTACTATATTAAATGCTTTAACAAGCAGCATGCCTCTACATTAATGGTACATGCCTTCATTATACCACTATTCTACCTTTGTAGAATGGTACATGCCTCCATTGTACCACATTGTCCTAAAAAGTAAAATGAGGCGCTACTTAGAGAAGTACACAAAAGGAATAAAACCTAAAGGTCCTTAAGTAAGAACAGTGACCCTTTCAACATAAACAAGGGCATCATGGATATCTTAACCTCTCAAGAGAGACTATAAATACCTCATTACCACCCTTCAACAAGGTATGTTCACTATCACCAAAGCCCTAACTCTATTGTTCTCCTTTCTGGTCGATTAAATACTAACTTGAGCATTAAGTGCAATAGCCAAGGGCTCCTCGACAAGCCTAAAGTTTGTTATTAATTGCAAGACTCAATCCGACTTCTTCTAAACACTCCATCCAACTCTCATTTGGTTGATTCTGTTGAGCTAAAGCATAATATACTGACAAACATATTCCAACCATCATCAAAATGACATGTATATTAAATATTTACTTATAAAAATAATTGATTGAGAAGTTGAAATACTTGGCACAAATACAACATTTGAAAAATGAGATAGAATAAGAAATGGAATAAAAGATTCAAAGTGCCAATTGTAACTAAAGGCATATGGTGTCACGACTGATATGTGGGAATGGAATGGTTTAAGGAATGGAATGAACATGTGAAAGGAATAATGATAGTATAAGTTATCCTACGATCGGTATGATAAAGAATGAGAAAGGAATGAAATCATCATTCCTTACTTGATTCCAATATCATGATTAGTATTTAGTAGTGATAGGTAGAAATGGAATGAAAGTACTTTAAATTACCAAATTATCCTTTTGTATAAAATTATCAAAATAAAATATTTTATTAATAAATTATTTATATCTTATAATTCTATGTTTTATCATACAATCTTTAATTTTTGTTACCTAAAAATATATGATAAAGATTATGATTTATTTATATTTTGAGAAGTAAGATTAATTTTTTTGGGTAAAAATAAAAGAGATGTAGTACTTGGTTAATTTTTCTTTCACTAGAGTTCGAAGATTGTGGGAGAATTCCATGTATACAAAAAGATACCATCAAGAAGATAATATACGAGAGTTTTTGTGACAGTTCAAAACTCTTCTATATTAGGGGATAATTTTGTCAAATATAAAAATAAGTTCATTTCTAATGGGATGGGAATAGCTAAACCTACAAGCGAAGGAAGAAATAGCTAAACCCATACTATTAGGAATAGGGATTCCTATGAGTATGAGATTCCCATTCTTAAATTATACCAAGCATAGATTTTGGAATAGGATTGAGAATAGTAATTCCATTCCCACCCCATTCCTATATACCAATTATACCGTATAAGTTGGTACAAAGGATAATTGCAAATAACCCCTTATGAATTCAATAAGCTTAGGCTTCTATAGCTAACATAAAAATATCTCTTTCCACGTCTTTAAATACAACTTATAATGGTGAAATCCTAACTAGTTGATAACTTCCTATAAGATATTCATTAGTTGATTGCCACTTCTTTACTCATAAAACTAGCTCAATGACTCCAAATAGGAGGAGTGTGTGATATGCACTGTGTTTTGAGATTGAGCCTTCATTCTTGCCTATGTAATGTTCATATTACTCTTCCTAATAATTGAAAAAAAAACATTTGAATTTTTATTCATCTTCTACCTTGTTTCCCTCTATTTTTCCCTGCTGCCAAATGAAATAATGATCTTGCACTTATTTCTAGTGTCCAAACCCAAATTTAATCAACCTATCTCACTAGAAAAACCCAAGTGAAAGATGAATGTTAACTAAACAACTCATTCAGTTATACACAAACATATGTTGAAAAAATATTATAAATAATCTGGGTTTTCATTAACATTTACAGTTGCATATTAGTAGAGAAGAAATTCCCTCGTTAGTAGAGAACTCAGTGACAATGTTAAGTTGCTTGAAATCTTCACAAATGTGATGTGTAGAAAACGAATAAGAAACATAGGCTAATCTATCCAAGCCTAGTGAACATGATACCTTTTTTGATATCTGAACTACAAGTGTTGCCTAACGTGCAACATTTAATTGCATGTTGAAGTGTCAATTTTGGATACTCAACTTGAGTTAGTGCTTGAAGTGTATAAGGATTCTAAAAACTGGGTTGTAGAGACAGGTGCCTTTAGGTGCTCGATGAATTCTTCGAGCAAAAATGCAAGCTTAAATTCTTCATATTTGGGCAACTTCTAGTGGACTTATGACTTCACTCCTAATATTTTTTTCCTTTTGGTCTCAAGGCCCTCAACATTGATTTACCTTTGTTAGGTTTCAAATAAAAGTTATTTATACCAAGGTTGTTCATCTTTTTCTTTAGTTCTTTCCTTTTCAAGTTTATGTTCCTAGTTTTGTTGATAAGAATTGACTCCACTCAATTGAATTGAACTATTTCATCAGTAATTAACTTCAACTGTAGATGAAGTGTGTGGTTGAATTTTACTAGAGAAGATATTTCTAATGAGGATAATGCAAGAATGGGTCATAGTGTAAGTGCACCAAGGTGAATGAGGCTTTTAAATTGCTAAAGAGGATGGAAATGGAGGCGATGAAGTTAGATGCATGATTGCATTTAATATATTAATATCAAGATTAAGGAAGCAAAGGAGAGCAGAAGAGGAAGTTGAGGTTTTTGACAAAACTAGTCCAAGATTGTTGAAGAATTTCTTTATAATTGAAGGCATTTGAGTCGTTACATATTCAAATTTATTGGTAAGTGACGGTTGGGGCAAGCGAGATAGGTTGCCAATTAAACAAAAAAAAGTGGCAATAAGCTAATTATTATTTTACATGGAGCTATCGGCTAATTAGGATTTTCACCCTCCCTGTAGTACAACCTATTTCTCCCACTTAATAACTAGAATGTAGCACTACCTACATACATTACTACCCTTAAATCAATTGTAGATACCTTCTTCATTCTACTATCAAAGGTGTGCTCTCCATTGACTTTGCAATCCAAGTGTTCAAGTTTTACTATGTACTTTCTAAGATGTGAAATTGATTTGATTGTGGAAAGTATTTTTAAAAATTATATCTTTTTCTTTGACTTTTATAGTAAAGTTAATCGAATAGTTACACAGAATAATAGATTAGACTTGGCAACAATATATTTCACTTTTAAAGTGTTTGAAAAAAATATTCAAAATCTTTCTTGTTCTCCATTACTTGTATGGATTAGATCTATGTTATATAGCAAACATTTATAATTTGATTGTCTATATGTAGCATATATATCATAGTTGTACAAGGCAAATGAAGCGCAGCCATTGCAGCTCACAGCGCCCTAGCTACGAAGATCAATGAAGCATGCGCCTCAGCACACCATTTGCTTTAGCCCAAAGTGTGAGGCATGCGCTATATGGGCTTTTGTGCTAGGGCTTTTTAGGCAAAACACTCTTAAACTCCATCCCACCACTTGCCACTGCAAACATCACCGCCGGCCACCACCCCCATCGCCGCCAAGTCAACTTCCCCCTCCCCCCCACCTCTTTTTCCTTTTATGTTTCCAGTTTCTTATTCACATCTCCTCCTCATTTTTTTTTCTTTTCTTCCACGTTTTTTCTTTTTTCTTCTTCAACTACTTTATCGCATTATGTTTCTAGTTTCTTGTTCTTATTTCTTTTTCTCCTTTCCTTCTTTTCATCTACCTTTTTTCTTTTTTCTTCTTCAACCATTCTCTTCTTATCCTATTTTCTTCTTCATTCTTCTTTTATAAACTAATTCTAAAAGCATGAAAATTTTAGTTTTGTTTTCTTTTTTTTTATTATCTATTTGCCTTTTTTTTCTTTTTTATTGTTTACATGTTGAATTTGTTAAAATATGTGCTAAACATGTTGAAATACTATTTGAATTTATTGAAACTACCTATGATACGCTGAAAATAAGTTAATTATGGTGAAATGTTGCTGAACATATGTTGAAATGTAAAGAATAAGTGCTGAAAATTCTTCAAGTTTTAGCAGGTATAATGGCAACAAATCAAAAGGATCCCAAATGGAATCACAAGAGTTTGGTTAATCCAAATAACATCAATGAAGGTATAAAGTGCCATTATTGCAATAAAGTGACAAAAGAAGGGACATCGAGGCATAAACAACATCTTGTGGGGGGATATAGAAATACAGCAGCATGTAATAAAGCACCTGAATGTGTTAAGCAAGAAATGAAAAAACACATGGAATAAAAGTAAAAGTTGAAGAACATAATTGATAAAATACCTCATTTTATGACATTGGTGACCAAGAATTGAAAGAACAAAATGAAGATGATGTGGAGGTGCAATCAACCACAAAGAGGCCTATGTCTTCACTTTCTAGTAATGGGTAGAATTGATCAACATCTATGCCGATCAAAAAATTAAAGCAAATAGGCCCAACTGATTGGTTTTTCACAAACAATGCCAATGAAGTAGTCAAGGAGAGAAAGAAAGGTGAAAGCACTTCTCAATTCAATGAAACAAAAAAGAAGTTAAGGAATAATGCAATCTAAAAGTTTGCTAGGTAGATGTACGAGGTCGACATATCATTCAATGCAGTTAATTATGATAGTTTTACACTTATGATTGAAGCAATTAGGCAATATGGCACAAGATTGAAAGCTCCAACTTATCACGAGGTAAGAGTTACTTGTTTGAAGAAAGAGGTAAAGCACACAAAGAGTATTTAGAAAAAGCATAAGGAAAAGATAGCCAATGTTTGCTTGCACTTTGATGGCAGATGGCTGGAGAGATAGAAAAAGGAGATCTTTGATTAATTTCTTGGTGAACACTCCAAGAGGAAGCATGTTCATAGAATCTGTGGATACATCTAGCTACTCACACATAGGTGAGAAAATGTTTGAGCTGTTAAATGATTTTGTGCAGCGTATTTGAGAGGAAAATGTGGTTCAAATTGTCACTGACAGTGCAAATTCAAATGTTCTAGTTAGGGAGAAGTTGATGGAAAAATATAAATATTTGTACTGGTCTCCATGTGCTACACATTGCTTGGATTTGATGTATGAAAATATCTTTGAGATGTTTGATTTGAAGAAAATGCTTGAAAGGGTAATCACAATCACTGGCTACATTTATAATCAAGCCTAGATATTAAACATAATGAGAGAATTTAGGAGTCAAAAAGAAATGATCAGGCCTACAAAGACTCGCTTTGCAACTGCTTTCTTGACATTGAGGAACTCTCATAAGAAAATTTCAAATTTAAGAAAGATTTTCACTTTGGATGAATGCAACAAGAGCAAGTTTTCAAATGACCAAGCGGGTAAAAATGTAGCCAAAATTGTTTGATGACTAGATTATGGAGGCAAATAACTTATGCTATAAAGCTTGGTGGCCTACTAATTGAAGTTCTTCAATTGGTTGCTAGAGAGAAAAAAACCTTTGATGGATTATATTTATGAGGAATAGATAGTGCCAAAGAGAAGATTGCCCTTGCTTTTGGGAAGAATGAAGAAAGATATAGAAAAATTTTGAATATTATTGATCAAAGATGAAATTGTCAACTTCACCAACCATTGCATGCAGCTAGTTATTACTTGAACCCGCACTTTTTTATGATAATGAAAAGATTGAACAAGATGTTGAAGTCATGCAAGGCTTGTAAGATTGTTTAGATAGATTAGTTGGGGAAGGATACCTTTATGCAAGATGCCAGTGCTCATGAGCTCATAATTTACAAGAAATCTTAAGAGAATTTTGCTAAAGACATAGCAAAGAGGTAAAGAAAGTTGCTAGCACCAAGAATATGTAAATGCAAGAGGTTATTGTTTATGTTTAAGTGTCTAACGAAATTATACACTGTATATAATTATATATATTGTATGCAAGTTACTAGCTTTATGGTTTTTTTTTTCTTAATGATTGCTAGCTGTATGGTGGGCTGCATTTGGATCTTCAAAACCAAATTTACAAAGCTTGCCCTCAAAATTCTTAATCTTACTTGCAACTCATCTAGCTGTGAACGAAATTGGAGTATGTTTGAACATGTAGGTTTGAAAATTTTCCGAGTATTATTCACTTATTATAACTTTTTTGTTAATAATTTACAGTGTATCAATTTTTTTACAGCTTCATTCCAAGAAAATAAACTAATTGGCACAACAACGCTTGAATGATTTAATTTTGATTAAGTACAATTTGTCTTTGCTTCATAGAGATGACAAGCATGATTCTATTGATCCAATCATCATGAATTCTTATGCAATGAATGATGGAAATGAATGGTTGGTGGAGAGGATGGATGAAGATAAAGATAATATTTGTGTGTTTGATGATGATGATTTGACATGGGGTGATGTTGCAAATGCCACTGGAGTTAATGACGATGCCTACACTTTTAGATCTTGAGCTTCTCGATCTAAAAGTTATTAATTGAGAAAGTCAAGTAAAGCTATGCCTACGGCTACTATTTCCAAGGGCAAGGAAATAATGCAAACAAAGGGAAAAGGAAAATTAACTTCTTCATCAACATATTATAGATGAAGAAGAGGAGATGGATTTTGATGACACAGAGCAGGAAAATGAAGAAAAGGATAATGAGGGTTATAAATCTTGTTCTAATGATGATGGATGTGGGGAGGAGGAGTTGGAAGATGATGATTAAACACTGGAGTTGTTAATTTATTATAAAACTTTGACTTTAACTTGTTTGTTTGAGATTGTTAAACAACTTGAGTTTTTATTTTTTTTATTATTAGTTTTTAGTGTTTAGTAATTTTTTTGTTTTATAATTGTTTGAATTTATAGACATTCTAATATATAACTATTTCATAGAAAATAAAAATACTTTTCGTATTTATTGCGGCAAAGTGTACGCTTAGCACTGCGCTATGCACTATAGCGTGCTTTGGACTCTTAACAGCTACGGTATATATAGAGAGAGATATTAACTTCCATCGTAGGGTCCTTAAAGTCAAACCCACTCTATACCTCAAACTAATTATTACCACTCAAGAATAGTCAACTGCCAAAAGGTATAATTTTCCACCATATCATAGCATAACTTTAAGAAATATTTATACATCTATTTTCAACACTTATTACAAAGTTATATGGCGAAACTTTTTCCAACTTCATCACTCATCACAACAAGAATTGCATGAAAACACGATTTTTCTTTTTTTTTTTTTTTGTCCTACCATATATAGGATAATTAAACAGTCCATAAAATTCAATATAGAAAATCAACAGATTAAAAGAAAAGAAAGAGAACTCAGTAATTCCATTTTAAATCCTTGCCGAAATCGGAAAATAAAAGCCAAAAATGAAAAAGAATACAGAAATTACCTTGGTGGTGCAGATTGAGAGGGGCTGTCGTCATCGTCGGTGACGAGGGTGCACCACTGAGAGACAGGGCGGTCGAAGAACTTCCAATAAGGCAAAACGACGCCGCCGATGGCAAGCATCCCAAACAAGTAGGTGATCCCCATTTTCTTCAGAGATTGAGTGTAGAGCGCTGTTAGCAGCATTATTAGAGCCAACCAGACGAGGGAGGCGCGGAGAACGGCGTCGTTCCCCATGGGTACTCAATGAGGCTGAAGCTGAGGTGCGGCTGGTGATATATGGATATGAATTGAGATTTGAGGGGATCATTCATATTCATAGCTTTAAATGCGGACGGTTGAGCGAGCTTTAACTAATGTGCTATGGGCTTACAAGATAATTGGGCATGCAAATTAATTGACAACGTTGACAAGGTATGGTGAGAAAACTAGTGTATTTGCTTCGTCCCATAATATATTATGATCATCTCTTATCATCATGCATCATACATAGGGTTGCACAAATCATGCATGGCCTGCTATTACCATCTCTTATCATCGGACATCATGCACGCATGCCTTACCATATAAAATAAAATGAATAATCTAGAGATATGCATATACATATATATATATACAAATACATATATATATATGTTGATTACTTTTATGTTATCATAATAAGATGTCACGTAAATGATATTGAGCGCCTTGAATCTTTTATTGGATAAGATTCTAGATCACATGTACTAACTTAAAGATTGATTGTTATTTTATTAGGTTGCATGATGCAAATTTAATTGTTGAAATACCTTAATAAAAATTAAGAGTTTGTTTGCTAGGCATGATGGTGCATGATAGATATATAATCTCATATAATTAAATATTTGGTTAGCATAATTAAAGCTCTTGATTAAAAAAAAGCCCAATATCTTATCCTAAAGCGTTGGGATTATGTATCGTATGATAATCCTAAGATTAAAAGCATTGGGATTAATATCTCAAATGATGAAATTATTCCTACATATAATTTAAATATAAACTTAATTAATTAACAAATATGTATATATCACTAAAACTAGATTTATATTCCTAAGTTTTTTAAAAAAAACTAAATTATTTGTACAATCGAACTTACTTTTGTAAGATTTTTTTATACAATATTTATCTAAAAAATATAAATTTTTTACGTGAAAATTATTTCATCTATAATAATAAGATTTCATAACCAAACTTCTGTTTGTAAATTGAAAAATTAATTATATTTTTCAAATATAAATTTACGCTTAATGTAAACTTATTTTGAAAAATTACAAACTAATATCCATAAACATATCAAATATAATTTAATTTGTGAAATAAGTGTATGGTTTTATAAAATTTGAAAGTTAATTATTTTTTCAAAATAAGCATTAACTCTGCTTTAGGTAATAATAAATTATAAACTATTTGAGAAAAAAGTTTATAAATTGAGATTTACGCATTACAATATGACATATATATAAATTTTTTCAATAAAGATAATTTAATTATTAAAAGAAGATTGAGAATGAAATTGATATTTCACACTTATTATAAGTTATAATTTTAAACATCCAAAAATTGACTGTATTAACATTAGGATATCCAAGTTAGTAGTCCAAAGGTTGGTTCGGTTGAGATTGTAAGGTGGGATATATTGTTTCTATCCCACATTATCATTCGTTTGATTGAAATGATAATAAACACTTAAACCTATATGAATATCAAAAGCATGTCTTTATATATGCAATTCTCATGATAAATTAAATTGCTACTCCATGGGTTCATTTATCATCCCAGCCAAACTATAATACAATGATAAAATTTACATAAATTATCTCATGATAAATAATCATGAGATAACTTAAAAATCCAACCAAACTAGCCCTAAGAAAACAAATAAAGTATTGATATATTTTCTAGATGATGAATCCTAAACTTAAATTAACCTGTTACTTATCTAGATAAATTTTGAAATTTCTTAGATAAAGATGAGTAATTAATAATTGATGGAAATTTCTAATTTAATTAAAAAACTCAAAATTTTAAAAATTTAAAATTTGATCAAAATTACACAATTACGATTTCGCACACTATTGTGCTATATATAATAATATAAATAGCTATTAATGGTTAATTTATTTTTCACAACTTTTGAATTTTATACATCTAAAATCGATCATCACTTGTGTGACGCCCCCATGTGTAATGTCATAAAGACGATTATAGTAATTTTAAGATTACGTATATTGAAGGGATAATATAAAAAATTTTCAGGTAGTTAAAATTTTCTTCTACTTTATATCCCTATATAAAAGGGCCATAAGATTTAATACAAATATTATAAGGAAAGGTAAATTTTTCAATGAAATTTTTAGAGGGAAAGTTGAAATTTTTCATCACAAAATAGACTTTTTCAAGCAATTTCTAGCGGAATTTTGATGAACTTTTATTAGAAACAGTAGATTTTTTATGGGATATTCCATTGGTATTTTATATTTTGAGTTAATAATTTTTTTCTCTTTGACAATGTGTTATTGCAAAATTCATAGAAAAATTATATTTCAAATCCTTTAATTCTCTATTTTTCAGAATTTAGTATTTCATTGTCATTTTAATTTATTAAAATATTTGTATCCCTTACTTCGACATTGATTCATAACGTGAGACCTTAATTTTCTTACTTTTTTAATTATAATATAGTTCTATCATTATTTATATTTTATCAAGAAATTTACATCATGTGCCTTAATATGAAATTGTAATATATATAATTTAGAAAAAAATTTAAGTTTTACTTAATATTAATATACAATGTTATACTTTATTCTAATTAATACTATTCGACTTTGTTAATTGACTATTCGAAACAATATTTCTTAAAAAATAATAGTATTTATTATTGAATGTGAAAAATAATATTATATTTGTAAAAACATAATAAATTAACTATGCATATGTAAATTTATTTTACTTAATTTAATTGAGTGAATATGTTGTGCATCGCATGAAATTTATGTTAATGTGTATATATATTATTAAATATAATATAGTTTTGTGTCAATCTAATTGCAAAATTTTAGCGAAATATTGAATTCTTAGAATTTTGGAATTTTGATTTAATTACAAACTTCTCATTGGTTATTAATTTATTTTTTTAATTTTATTTTAATACAACTGATGTATTATTATAACTAAAACCTTATTTTGTGTTTGTCCAAAATCACAATATAATTTTTATCTCATAAGATAATTGAAGCATATCTATAATCATATTTTTATCACATCAATTAAGTTTAGAATTTCAAAGATATTTTATAAGCACAATATTAATCTACCCTTTACAAAATTTTATATTATAATTTTAATTAATCACAAGATTAGCAGATAAATCTTTCATTTGTTTTATATGTAAATTTTGTTATTCTATAATTATTCTTTTTATATTTTATTTCTACATTATTTGTGCTATCATTTTATATTTTTAAAATTTAATTACTTTTATAATAATATTTTTTAGATATATAAAATATTTTTAGATAAAACCATCTATGTAGAATATAGCATATAATTTAATTTGAAGAATTTATTTCAAATGCAAAAAGTTATTTTCTACAACATTTATAAACTCTCAATTTTATTGTTATATTTTTTGTTTAATTATTTTAGTTTTGTAGCAATATAATAATAAAGACTCATTTTCAATTATTTAAAGTAATTTTTTTACAAGGGACAGAAATGGTTGACATAGTTGGAAACTTTCAAAAGTTTGATAAATAACAACTTAAATACCAAAATGTTACAATTTTTATATTTTTTTTAATTCTTCAATTACATAGTTTTATATCATCGTGCACATTAACTTTTTTATGTTTGTTTATAATAATTCATAGAAGAATGTTTTTACATAGATTAATGTTGTCTGATCGAAAAGATTTAATTGAAAGAAAGTAACCATTTAAATTATTTGTATATTTTAGACTTATAAAAGAAATTTAAGAAAAATTGATATTTTACTTTGAATTGAATATTAAAAATTTACTTACTATTTCATGGCCACTTACATAAAACATGTTATTTGATAATTTTAAAATTAATGAAAATAACTATATATATAAATAAAACAAATAAATTTTACTTATCAAAATTGTATGGAATATTAAGAAATATTGTAGTGTATAAAATATTATATATTTCAAACTACTTACTAAATTATTGATCAAACAATAACCTTATGTAAGTTATTTTTACAAATGAAGTACAAAGAGATTGTATATTTGTAATTTTAATCACAAATACTTGCTATTTTAAAAGTCTCAAATATGGCAAAAATTACAAATGTGGCTTCCATATTGTGAGGAGATAATACAAAAAAATTTTATAAAAACATTATGTATTTATTTATTATATCAAAATTTGTATATATAAATGTATATCTAATTTAAACAACTTATTCAGTAACTTGTTCTGCTCCATTTTTCTTTTATTAATTCTTTCATTTATTTTTTAAAATTTTATCATTTAAAAATTTATATATAACTTACATATTTAGAACTAACAATTCTTTATATTCTACAACTTATCTAAGGACAAATCATCTTCAAGCATAATGTCTTCAATTGAAATATTCACATTATTTTGACTAATTAGGTAATAGATTTTCTTTCTTTAAATACTACAAATAATTACAATTCACTTTTTAATCATATGAAGTAAAGTAACTATTATTATAGAATAAATTATTTCAATATTTTAATTATTTTTAGTGCATCACTCCGAGCACATGCTAACGTGTGTGTGTGTATATATATATATATATATATATAAATTTATAGTATAGCAATTAAGTACAGTAATTCATCAACTTAACAATCTTTTACAATTCAATGTTGAATGATTTGTTAGCTTTTGTGATGTATTTTTAAAAAAATTAAACAACGTCCAGATATTATGATAAAATTAAATCATTAACCATTAAAGCATCAACGAAGTAAATTAGTAAAAATTAGGGGTTATTCTGGAAACCTCCTCTAACATTTGGTGCATTGTAAATAAACCTACATTCCAATTTGATTTTTGAAATTACAACTATATATCATAACTTCTTGTCATCTTATATGCAACCCCAATCATTCCAGCGCAGGTAAAAAATTTCAATGATAATTAAATAATATCATCGATACCATTATTTTATAAAATTGAAGGTGGCTTTGACTAAAATTGTGAAGAGCTCATT
>JACGDI010005285.1:535135-595215 GCA_014898725.1 Jacaranda copaia | reverse complement strand
CTATCCCATATCAACTATTGTCTATCAACTCTTCATAATTCTTAAGTACTATTTTTTTCTTATTAATTATTTAATAACTAATAGATACTTATATTCATTTATATATCGATTATGAGATTTTATAATGAAAAAATAAAAATAATTTATTATGTATAATGATATATTATATATGACAATCTTTATAAATATTATTTATTTATTAAAATACATAAAAAAAAATTAGAATATATTATATATAATGATTTTTTAAATATTATTTATCGGATACGAATAATGAATTTAATTAAATTGCAGATAATTGAATATACAAACAAATATATTCAATGGATATATATTTAGAGTGGATATTAAATGGATCAAATAGGCATTTACAATATTTGTATCCGTTTACAGTCGAATATCTACTAATCAAATACAAATAATATCTGCTTCAAATGAATATGGATAATATACCCTATAAACGAATTCAAATATAAATGAAAAATGAATTTTTGAATATCTATTTATAGTCCTAATCAATCTTTATTCATATACTAATCTACTCTAAGGCCTCATTTGCTAGGTTGGATTGTGCATGATAAATGCCTAATCCAGGCCAATATTTTGGCTGGTTGGCTTCAGCTAGGCCCAAGATAAAATTATCAGCCCGTCATTTAATCCAACAAGAGGCTTGATAGTGGATCCAGCCTTCAAGGTGGGACCTATAATCACGCCAAAATGGGCAGCCCATTTTACATAATGAAAGGACAATTTTGACCCTTTATTATGAATAAGACAATGAAACCCTTCACTTGTTTTTCTCTTCTCCATTTCAGCTGATTGTTTTCTTTTTTTATCCTTCAGCTGTCTTCTTCATCTTTTTCTTTTCTTCATAATTAGCTACTATATATGCAGATTATGACAGATAAATCTAGTACAACTTAAATTTCTACTTTCAGAAAAATCATGAAGAGTCAAATTTAAATTTTCACTTCCAAAAAATCCTAAAAATAAATTTTTACAACAACCTTGGCCGATAGAAATTCAAATTTCACTTCCCAAAAAAAAAGCTCGTCAATGGCAATCCTTGCTCTTTGCAGCAAATGGTGGTCAATCATATGCTCGTTGAATGTTTTGCATGTGTTCTTGGACATCTTCAAACATTGGGCTCCTCTGTCTATGAATTTCTTCACATGTGATCTTCTTCCAACAACATTATTTTTTTAGATCTGAATTTGGGGTAGAATGGGTGAAGAGGGTTTCATTTTGGGAGAAATCAATTTCTGAAAAAAAGAACCAACAGCTAAACATATATTTATATATAAAAATGTAAATTTATCAATTTTGTATGGATATTTATGGAAATACAAATGTAATCACATCTACTAAAATCAAGTAACCAAATGCAAGTTAGGATATACCATGTAATATCTTATTAATATTTATATACAACCAAACAATGAAATAGATATGATTCACAATTAATGCGGCATAACATATCCAAGTCAAACATATCATATGCAATCCTATCCTTCCTAGCAAACGGGGCCTAAATGCTTTCTCTCTTGAGAGTTTAGCCCTTCATTTGCTATTTGAATTCTAAACTAGTAAAATGTACAAAAGGTGGCCTTATCCTTTTCTTTTCAACTTGTAGTTGGTTCTCTTCTCATCTGGTTGTGACTTGTATGCCTAAACAATGACTATTGATTCCTAACGAACCAATAGATTCTTCTACCATTCGACCAAATTTCCCAGCCTCCAGTAGTTTGACTAATAAGAGAAAAACCCAACATTAATCAAATTATTAATTCAATATAAAACGCTAGCACCCAACCTATGCAAGTAGCAAGGGGCTACTTGCTGCTTCTATTTGGTCATGCTACTATGACGTGAGGCGCAACCGTCGGCATCACATGATGGACTATATGCGTTCTACATTTTAAAACCATCTAAGTATGTTGGGCTTCTTGAGGAGTTGCTGGGTCATTTCACACGCTTAATGAACCTGTTTGGTTCGTCAAAGCTTTAAATCTTTGAACAGAAGTCCACCCAGCAAAGTTGAGTGCACTTCCTCCTAAATAAAGCAAGACTTTTTAATGCAGAATTTATCTTCAAATGATGAGGAAGTTCTATTCCGGACCAAGTCAAGTATATTGATCATACATTAAATTTAAGCACAACCAATGTTTGCTGCAAATGGAAAAGTCAACTTAGACGGGACCGGGACAATTACGATTTCACTTCCACATGTCCACACTAATTATTCTGAAGAACCCAACAGTGGAGCTGGGTTCATCAGATTACATACAACTATAGGATGCAACGTCTGGTTTTATTAAAGACTAATAATGACTGTCAACTAGAACGGATCCCACCCATGAAGGTCCTCGGGTCAGGGCAATTTCCGGAGAACTGCGCCTGTGAGAAGTCAAAGCCGGGATTCTGTAGAAAAAAATGTTACATTGGAAAACCAAGTGAGAACATCTATGTACTTTCAATGTGCAAGTGAAAGAAGAGATGCATTAAAGCAGCAAGCAGACGCAGTCCAAAAAGGAAATAAACAAAATTGAATAACTATCAAAGAAATGAGCACACGCTCATGACCTTTTCGCATTTCCAAGGCCTGCTGCATTAGCATGTATAATAAGAACCAAATTATTTGCATCAATAAGCTGCATTGCAGTCACGGAAAAATGCATGAAGCACACTAGGTTTTAGTTCCATTTATTGCACTCCCATGCACCAACACATTGAGATGATAGAATTTTGTATTAAAACACAGCATAGAAAATTTTTAACTCATGAACATGTCTCGTCACTAGAAAATCTTATCAGAGTTTTTCTTGATTACTGTACCTCCAGATGTCACAAGAGTTTAATAAATGAAAGTTATCAGGTAGTTAACATCTTCTTGATCGTTCACTTAAGTTTGGCTCATATTAGGCGTGGAATATAGTGCTCTTTACCTGAATATGCTTAGAGGAAAGTTCCAACAATCATGATTTATGAGTGATGTTATATGATTATATCAGCAGGTTAACAGTATGCTGACATACACGTCTGTGAGGGGGAATAAGAACAAAGAAATCTAATCATGCATAAGACATCAAATGTAACAAGCAACAAACTTAACTCAGGCCAAAGCTATAATTGACTCAGCACTCATCTCCAAATATTCGTTTACAGTGTTAATTGTATAGCACAGAAGTATATCATTTATCTGTTTCCCTAAAATCCTAAGTGAGTAGCCGTATCTATAAGATTTGGTTTTCTGGTTAAACAATAAAAAGTTCTGGACAATTATCATCATCTTCGGTACCAAAATTCAAGCAGCTTCTATAATCTTATCATAGTTCAATTGTAGCATCGGATTTGGGATTTGTAAGATTCACTAAACAACATTGTGGCCTCTGGGCTGATTTCACACCTAATTGATGATAAAAAACATGGTTGCTGGAACCACTTTGACAGTGCACTCACAAAGGATCCTCGAAATTGAAAACAAGGAAACTGATAAGTAAAACCTCCAGGATGTGTACCCATGATTCTGCCAACTTTTGGCTAGGACCCCAAAGTTTTGTACCAGAGATAAAGTCTTGTAGTTATCCCTTATTTTATTTAATCTCCATTCATTTTAGTTAATACAGAAACCGTAAAAGTTCAAGCCAAATGCAACGGACATTATGCTGCTAAAGAAAAGTTTTGTTGGCAGATGAAGTCTAAGGTATAAGTTTTGTTGGCAGATGAAGTCTAAGATATCAGCATTGACTTATGAGGCCATTAACACCTATGAGCAGATCAGAAAGAATGATGAAATTATCAATTGATCTAGTCCCAAGCAAGAGATCACAGATGAATAAACCACAAACTGGAATTAGACAGCATTAAAAATCCAAACTACTAGAAAGTGAAATCTAAAATATGGCTCTTTGTAAAGGCGACTAGAAATGACAGTCACTCAGCTAAACAAATAAATTGATATAGAAATAAAGAGACATTAAAATTACATGAGAAAAGCCTCTTGACATATAAGCCATAACATCACACATACACATGCATTTGAAGTTGCGCAGCTGAAATAAAGAATTTAGGGAATCATTCAAGCAATAAAAACAGAAGTTTGACATTTATTTGTTTGCTGAAGAAGGTAAAAATGACAAACCTCCTCTTGAAAACGTTGAAGCATGAGGCGCTTCTGCTCAAGATCCGTGGCGTAAGGATCCAACTGGCCCTGACCCATTATAGGCGAAGACCATGTCTGACCTTTGTCCCTCTTCTGCAAGGTTATGTGCATCATATCATCTTCTGCAATAACAAAAGTTAACAAACATAAAAGGCACACACCTGGAAAAACAAATCCACTAACTATAATTAATTGATACACAAATCAAGTAACTCAGAGCCATCTTAGGTTTTGACACCCTTGTAAGGATATAACAGGGCAGTTTAGAAGGTAGACAAAATTCCAGAAATTTCAGGTGATCTAGATATCTAATAGTTAAATTTTATGCACAAAATTCATAAATATTTATTCTCTTGAATTGAAAAAAGTTAAGCACAATAGAATACCAAGAGTCCAAAATGAAGAATCAGTCTTCACTGGGCAGGTCAGGTCATGCTGTAATTATTAAAAGGAAAAAGGAAAAAAAAAGGTGAGAAAGTTAATAACAGCTGAAATGCATTCAAGAAATTCCAGATACAACTGAGAATGAGAAAGGGAAAACTGACATTAAGGTAGGGAGGGTTGCCTTTGATCCCGACTTCAATATGCTTGGAATCAATTCTGCAGTAGAATAGCTTCTTCGGAATATTGGGTGGAAGGTTTATGTACATGTTCACCTCTTCCAGTGTTTGATCCCAATCAAACACCTTCTGACCTAAAACCGTAACATTTTCATTATTTTCATTATTTCATTTGTAAAACAAAAGTTAGTACTCTCAAGTGCCACTACCATTATGGATGAAGCTATGGCTTTTCTCAGGAGCCAACTTCTCAGCCATTTCTCTCGTGTGCTCAAACCAATTTGCACTGCAGTTTTGTTTCTCTCAAAGCAGGTCTAAGTGTCGTTCAGCTCCAGATCTTTCAGTTGCATAATCTGATTATTCGTAATATCTCTGCCGGGAGTAATCCCGAAACCCTCATGAATCCAGAGGATAATATAAGAATAAAAGGGAAGCACCATATGCTGATATGAATGAATAAAACAATAGCAATATCAAATAGAACTACTTCAAGCCCGTGGAAGGAAAATTCAACAAATAAAATGTCCCACTGAAATTCATCCTAGGAAAGTTCATTACATCATTTTTTTTCATTCTTAATTTTCTTCTCAGCAAGAAATCTCCCTGTTTCTATTCGATGCTTCATTTCTGGAAACCCCAAAAGTTGCAAAAATTTGAAGCAAAAATCGTGAAGAAAACATCACATAAAACTATATGAAAAGAGGGTTTCCACGTAAAATGCCCAAGAAATTTATCCAATTAGGAACTAGTCTGAAATATTCACAATCACTGAGAAAATGAATAAGCTGCAAACGAGATACCTCAGTTGTAACCTCGGGTGGCGATGGAGGAGAGAGCGATTTTTCGTTCCTTTTCCTCTTTGACGGAAAGAGACAGAGGGAGTCCCAATGGTATACGGAATCTATGGTAAATTACACTATGACCCCCTGAGGTTTGGCCCAAATGCAGGAACACCCTCCAACTGTCTTGTTATTATTGGATTACTCCATAACAAGTTGGGCGGATTCGATATACCCAAGACAAGTTATGGGCTTGGTTAAGATTTGACCGTGGATTAGGTCCATGGGCACTAGTACACAATTAGGGATGGATTGGTGGTGTTTTACTTGCAATTGTATTTTAAAATTAGTGCAGTAAACCCATAAAATGTGATTGGGCATTGTTTTGCAAATGACAAAAGGTCCATTCGCATTTAAAATACAATAACCATAGTCCCCACTTTTTTATTTTCTCTATCATTTTGTAGACTACCCTTTCCAATTTTATCACAAGCCACTACCCATCTCTCATTGCCGCTTCAATCCCATCCATCAATCAAAAGTACTTAATGATGGTTTGGTGAGGTTATTTAAAACCCTCAAGTAAACCATGCTTCCTTCACTTTCTTATATATCGCATCTTCAAAGCCCTCTATTCAATGCTCCTATTGACACAAAGACCGCGATTGAGCGGGGAAAGAGAAGTGGTGACAATAAGATACCCTTGCCAACAGTAAAATGTTTCAAGGCACACCTATTTTATTCACATACCGTATATGTAGTACATGGACTTTGGGTTTGAATGGGAGGTCGACAAAAAAATTGCTCATCTCCCAAATATCTGAGTACATTGATAAAGGTAATATTGAATAAACCATGACTATTCAAAATTTAGTTGTGACACCAGTTTCTAATGTTGGATAAATTGAGTATATTATGCAGTATTACTATCATTCCTTGTATTTGTGTATGATCTGGCGATTTAGGTTTAAGGGTTTGGATATATTTTATTTATGTATAATCTTATTATTTAGGGTTAAGAGCTTTAGTTTTTTATTAGTTACTAGCACATTTGCAAATGCCTACAGCTACTGAGTGCAATTCAAGTTATGAAGTTGCGGATCCTGGATAAAACTATCCAACAAGACATTAATGTAATGTGAAAAATATTAAAAATTAATAGTTTACCCCTAATGTTCGATAGTTAGTAGGTAATTTAAAATAAAATTTTGAGGGGAAATACTATTTAATAATTTGCAGCGCTCGATGGTATAATTGTAGATCAGAAAATAATATTCAATATTGATAAGGGTAAGGTCGAGGAATATGCTTATGATGTTATCAGGGTAGAGTCTTGCAATAAATGACAAATGTCAAGTTAGCCAAGGGACCCTCGACTAAGGTACTTCAATGCTTAAGTCAGTAAATCGACTAGAAAGTAAAGCAATAGAGTGAAAGCTTAAGGCCATAGTGTGCATACCTTGCTAAGGATTGGAATGGGGTATTTATAGCCTTCTTAAGGTGGTTAATATGTCTATGTTGCCGTTGTTGTGTAGGAAAGGTCTTTATCCTTGCTTGAAGACCTTTAAGTTTTATCCAACTTGTGTACTATTCTAGGTAGCGCTACCTCCAACTATCCAGGACAAGGTGGTAGGCGCACACTAACCTAACACGGCTGAAAACAGTGGTACTGTTGGTGGCATATGCCATTAATGTAGTGGCACGCCACCTAATAGGGCATTCAATGTGGCCAAGAGGTTATTACCTCTCTTAGCTTTTTCGATCACGACGAAAACATTAACGAGATTTCTTTTCAAATCATAGTCATCGAAATGTAACACTATCACAGCTACATCATTCTAGTCGAATGGTAGAAGCCCCATTATGGTCAATTAGGGAGCACTTATATTCACCATGATGGGTAAGAATTGTGAGGTTGAATTATGGTCGAGCATCCACTTGTCTCAATACGATTTAGGCTTATGGCTAATTAGGTCGCTTGGGCCATGTCGAACTAGCTTCTGTCTCGATTGAGTACTATTAGGCTGTACCTATTGGGCTATCCCATATGATGAGTTCCTCTACTTTCGAGTCTTGATCGAGCTTGTCAATGAGAAAAAAAGTGAGTAGCTGACTTGTTAACTTATGGTTGAAACTGCATGGAGTCACCTGGGTTTTATAAGGTTAACTAGGGTTTTGGTGCATTTAATGTGTCCATTACATTAGGCCACGTGAAGCATCAAACAATAGCAATGCAATAGTTGCTGTCGTTTAGGGTTCCACGTGTTGGGGCCTATAAATAAGCGCAGTGAAAATCCTTATTTTCAATTTTACAATGTTGAGCGAGGTTGAACCCAGCGATTTACTGCAATTTATGTTATTATTTTAAACATCTAAATCAAATAAGTGCTTCAACATCCTCAAGTGTCTTTTATTTTTTAATCTTAAGCATAGCATAACAGTAATCATGTTAAGAGTATTTAGTGATAGTAAGGGTAGTTAGGAGAGTAATAGTAAGGCAACTAGGTTGAATAAGGTTCCAACCAATGATGGGGATGACTCGACTAGTGGGTCAATAGCCCTTTGAGTGATAGATCGACTTCAAGTAGTTTTATTGATAAGTGGGTTGCTATTGGGGATAAGGCTAGGCCAAGCGAACCACCTATATCTCACGGTCGGTTGTTCACTCCCGACCACTATAGTGAGATTAGGTTAGAAGTAATCGAGAGGGACCTGAACATCCTTAGGCAAGTGTACTACATTCCCCAAGAGTATGAGCTAATTATTTTGGGGCCTAAGGGTAGGATCCATCGACCATTTGTTAACTGCATTACTATGTTCAAAGATGACCTTAGATGTGGACTTAGGTTTCCTGTTATTCAGTCGATAATCGACCTCCTAAGGGGCCTCGAGGTCTGCATCACCCAACATTTTTTGAATTTTTTCTCGACCATATATAGCTTCATGGTCCTGATGTATATTCACAATCAACCTTCTACATTTGCAAATTTTAGCAAACTTTTTCACCCCCTATATCCTGGAAGTTGGGGAGTACTAAAGAGTCAGGCTTTTATTATTTGAAACTTTACCCTTGTTGAAAATTTTGGGTAACCCCAGCCTCCTCTTTTGGCTAGAAGTGTAAAACCTGATATTTTTATGTTGGAGCTCCTTGAGGAGTTGGTTTTAATATTCTTAGAGGTTGGATGTGAGGTTATGTCGAAATACCTAAAAACTAAGGCACGACCTAGCAAAACACCTTTGTATGGGATTTAGTCAAGTTTAGGTAGACAGAGATGTCGGGTAATGTTGAGGAGAGAAATCTAATGCTGGTAGGCTTGTTGCCCACCCAGCTCAACCTGCTTGTGGATACTTGATTAGGTAGATGTTTATACGTGTCTCTTTTAACTATTTTGAGCAACTCTCTATCTAATTATAATATATTTTAATTTTATTGTTGTGCATACTAAGAAGAAATCATGAGTCAAACACATGCTCAACCCATGGTTCATGTTCAGAGGAACTAGAAGCATTACAGGGGCTCAATGAGAGACATCACTCCAATTGCTATGTAACTTGTTGCTGTTGCTCCTTCAACTCGATCGGTGGCTTCTCAAGCAACAGTCTATCTAATTGAGGGGAGAGACCTATGACCGAGCATACAGGGTTGGTCCTAAAGAGGATGGTAGTCAAGAAAGGCAAAAAAAAAGCTAGGGTGGCAGCTGACTTCGATCTCTTTTGGCGTCAAGAGGATGAGAAACTTTTCAATTTAACTGACCTACCCTCTTTATAGTTTAAGACCAAATTGGTGGTCCATAACTCTATTTCTATGATAATGGTGGGAGAGACTGGGTCCCTACCATTGAAAGTAATAATGGTTGGTCTGATCGCATCCGACCAGTGCAAGATGGTAAAGAAAAGTCGGGGCATGATGATAAAGGCTTTGGCTTATCATGCCAATATGGTAAAGAGTTTTATTGAGTAATATTTCTCATTTAAATAATGCAATACGACTTCATTATGCTAACAAGAATTATTATTTTTATAGGCTGGTCAACTGGGCTATATATGTTTCCAAGGTCGGAACTGGCTCTTGACCAAGTAGATAAGTTGCAGAAAGAGCATCAAGAAATAGAGATGACAAAGATTGAGCTCGAGTCTGCAAAGATAGAGATCAAGTGTTGACCAAACAACTATAGAAAAGAGATGTGCAGTTTGACATAAAAGATGTAAAGCTACTAGTAGCTGTAAGAGGAAATAGCGCATTCGAGAAACTTCTTAAGAAAGCTCGAGTGGAGGGGCAAGCCTACTATGATGATGGTCAAGCCCAGGAATATGCCACTACCCTGGAGTTTCCTCATCACAAGTTCACTAGAATGCTACCCAACATTTGATGAGAGATGGTTCGACAATTCATGCTAACCTTAGCCTTCCAAGATGCTAACGTCATTTTCTATATCGATGATGCTAAGGATGCTTTTGACTAGGCTGTTAGGCAGCTAGAGTTTATGGGCTACATGTTTCAGCAAGTGGACAAAGATTGCCTAAATCTTATGCTTAATGAGCAACTACGCATGTATCCTAATGTGTGCTCCTACAAAAGAGCTCAATGTCAATGAGACTACTTAGGTCACCAAGTCTACTGTTGCTACTCCTATCGCCACATCAGCTAGTGCCCCTATAGTTACGGAGATGCCAAGCCATCTGGCTAAGGTCAAGGTAGTGACCAGAAAGTTTCACTTTGCTAATGACTTAACCTTTGACACCTGTGATGGCAAAATCAACAAAGTAGATTACTTTCCTCTGGGCGGGTACCCCTTTTTGGTCAACGAGGCAAGAACTTCTCAATTAGCACCTAGGGCAAAGCCTGAGCAAGGAGTTAAAGGAGCTGGGTCTAGCTGAGTGCTTGAGTTGTTGTATTTTCTTTTTGTTATTTTTTTTTCTGGTCACCCTGCGAGGTGTTTTGAAATTGTGAACTCTGTAATTGAATGCTTTAAGTTTGAACCATTTTCTGCTTATCAATGTGTATCACATTCTATGTTTACTTTAACACTTTCATTTTTGTAAAATGCCAAAATGTTAATAAGTAACAACTTAAGTGGCTTGATCCCAGATTAAAAATTGTATAATGTGAAGTTTGTGGTCGATGTAGAAACTGATTAACATAAAAGTGGAATTAATCTAAGATATTCATTGTGTGGTGCCTTTTTGATGGAAGAAATACCTTAGGTAAATTAATTATATGAGCTTGCTCTCGACTATAAGGTCAAGTTCAAATTTAGGTTGGATGCCACAATTATGTTAATTAACTGTGGGGTTGACTATGGATGGCTAATGTATTTGTTTAGTTGGGCGAAATAGCCTTGTAACATGGCTTGGAGCTGGCTACATATCCGACTACAAATGATTACATCATTTATTAGGTTGGGCTATGAGGCCTTGTGTTATGGCTTGATACATGGTCGATAGTAGATAATTATGTCATTTATTATGTCATAGCTTGAAGCCAATTGCTTGGTCGACAGTAGATGATCTCATCATCTATTATATTTGGCTATGAAGCCTTGTGTTATGGCTTGAAGCTAGCTCTTTGGTTAACTGCATGATCAACCATAGACGATGTCATCGTCTATTGACATTACAGCTTGAAGCCATAATTTGATAGTGTAAGCATGTGGTTGTAAAAATGAAAACAATTTTTATTGATTTGATATAATGTTCTGGTATAGACAAGTGGAAGCTTTAAGCCTCTTTTATACATAGAACTTTTTCAAATTTGTTACATTCCATGGTCGAGGGAGTTCGTTCTTAATTATGTCTACAAGTTGGTAAACATTATGCTTTGCTACTTTGACAACAGAGTACAAGCCATCCCATTTGGAGTTGAGTTTGCCCACATTCTTCGACACCTAAACCTTCTTGAGGACAAGGTCACCTACTTTGAAACTTCATGGTCTGACCCCCTTATTGTAATGTTCTGCCATTTTTTATATGTATTTTTGCATAAACAAGTATACTTGCTGTCGAAGCTCATCAATTATCTTGAGGTTGAGTTCCCTTTCGGTGCTTTTCCTGATGGGTTATAATAGATCACTCGAGCAATGTATTATATAAGTTCTATTTGGACAACTACTTTTGAACCATTAACTAAGTTATAGGTGATCGAGGACCATTCTGTTCGTGACCTGTGTTGATTGTTGGCCTGGGGATTTTTAACTAAAGTAAAATGCTACTAAATTCCCTGGCTTTCGCACCGTCTCTTAGTGCTTTTACTTTGAAATTACATCCCATTGTCATATAACAACACTTTTAGTAAATCGAAGTGGTAGATAATATTTTTGCAAATAAAGCTTTTAATGGCTACGCGGTTATCGTTAGGACTGTCTCTATCTCGACCCATTTCATAAAGTATTCAATTGCAACGATCATGAACGTCCTATGCCCTGTGCATTTTGGGAAAGACCTAACTTTGTCAATCCCACATTGGTCAAATGGCCAAGTGATCTAGACGGGCACCATAGTAGCCGTGGGTTGGTGAGGTATGTTGCAGTGAACTTGCAAAGAGAGGCACTTCTTGGCAAAGTCAATTCCATTCTTCATAAAAGTTGGCCAAAAATACCTATATCCAATAATTTTGTGAGCTAAAGACCGTACTTTTAAATGATTCCCACAATTCCTAAGTAGACCTCATGCAAGACATCGTACACCAATTCTGGTGTTAGGCATCTTAGTGGTAACCCTAAAATCGATCTCCTATAAAGCTAACAATGCTTGTCAAGAGCAAATTTGGCTGACTAGCCTTGAAGTTGACATGCTTGGATCTTGTCATCTATGACTATTCTCCCTCTCAAGTAAGCTTTTATCTCGTCTTGTCAAGAAATATGTACATCCTTGATTGGCCCTACAAGTTCTAGTCAACACTATCTATAGAGGGCTTGCTGGTGACAAGAAACATGATTGTCCCGTCTCTTGTTTCTTTGGTCAAGCTAGCAAATTTTGACGTATTGGCTCGCTCATTCTCTAAACAAAAAACTTGGCTAAGTGTGAACCATTTGAATTGTTACCGCATGCTCTTCACTTTAGCTAAGTATTTGCTCATTGTAGTCTCTTTAGCTTCAAAATTGCCTTTGACCTATTCTACGACCAATTGAGAAGTAGTGATTATTACTAGCTATTCGACTCTTTTATCTATTACCAATGAGGAAGGCTTTGTATTCTGCTTCATTATTTATAATAGGGTAGTCGAGTTTGATTGTGAAATTATACTTGTTAGCTAGTAGAGATTGCAAAGAGACTCTATTGCCTCCTTTTGATGAGGTTACGAAGCAGTCAATGTGCAGGGTCCACATGAAAGAGTCCTAGTTGAGCTGATCAGGAAGGTCGAGTTTTCAACAACAAAGTTTGCTAACACTAAGACCTTAATAGTAGTTCATGGTTGGAAGGTGACATTAAAATCTCCTAGTTTGATGATGCATTTGGTTAATCTTCCTAATATGTCTAGTTTAGATAGTACTTGTCTTAGTGGTTAGTTTGTCAAGATGATGATGGAGTAAGACTGAAAGTGTAGTCTAAATTTCCTGGTAGCGGTAACCAATGCGAAGACAAACTTCTTAATTTCTATATAGTTGTGTTCAGGGCTATGTAATGCTTTGTTGATGGATGACCTTTAAGGTTGAAACCAAAATTAAACTAATCCACTAAGGACATACGAAGAACATCTCCAACCTCAGGTTTGGCAAATACTAGGGGCATTGTAAGGCATTGCTTCAGTTTGGCTAAGGTCTGTTCGCATTATTCTATCCACTAAAAGCCTGATTTCCTTGCATTTCTCAAAATTTTGAAGAAAAGTAGCCTCTTGTCAACTAGTTAGGTGATGAAGCACCTTAATGCGATGATTCTCTCAACCAGGAGCTATATATCTTTAAGAGTTCAAAGATGAGCAATATCTAGAATGGCTTGAATCTTCTACAAAAACATCTACATTTTTTCTGAGGAAATTGACCATGAGGCATTCCATGTTGCTACCTATGTCGGATCCTATTTTTGTTGTCTTGTTAGGGTTCCTTGGCTCTAGATCAATGGTCTTGAAGTTATCGATATACTTGAACCTAGTCTTTTCTAACATCTTCTCTTAGTTGCCTGTCCCTCATCAAGTTATGTACTAGGGCATCCCCTAAGGGTTTTAGTTTAGGTTGAGTTTTCTGCTCATTTACTTTGACTAAAATTATATAGCATCGCCAAGCTTCTTTCATGTCACAGAAGAGTTTACCTATCCCTACGGCTATTGGGAATTGACCATTATGTGATAGGTCAAAACAAAAGCTTAAAAGTTATTGAAAGCTAGTCTGCCAATGATGACGTTATGAGCAAAGGGTGTGTTGATGACCAAGTAATTGACCATAAAAGTCCTACACCAGGGTCTTCTCCAAATGACATTAATAGATTGATAAATCCTTTAAGGATAATCTCCATCCCCTTAAATCTAACCAAAAGTGTATGAATAGGCTTAAATTTTAGCTGCCCCAAGTTTATTCTCTTCAAGATTAATAGGAAAATAATGTTCTCAGAGCTACCATTGTCGACCAAGGTTTTCCTAACCTCAAAATTTGCTATTTCAATAGATACTACCATAGGGCAATCTAATTTGTTGCTAGCCCCTTTGCTCTGAACATAGAGGAGGTCGGCATTGATGAAAGCGATTTTCTCTACACTAGTCGAGAGCTGGAAAACTATTATGGTTAGAGTGGATTTAGTAGATTCTAGCCATCACTAGTTTTGCCACCTGGGTAATTTTGAATCCCCTCTAATCGATCTTCCTACGATGGTGTCAATAACTCCTTGAAAGGGTGGGTGAGAATCATAGGCAAGTTTCTTCCCTTTATCTTTCTTTCTTGAGCTACTCGACCTTTCTCTACAAGAAATCTATTCAAGGATGCCCATCTTCTTTCATCAACAAATTTTTTCAAATTGTCCTATCGAATAAGCCTCTCAATTTCATCATAGAGTTTGAAATAGTCCTTCGTATTGTGGCCTTTCTACCTGTGGAAGTAGTTATACTTCTTAAATCTCTTCATTGCTTCAGTCTTGACCAACTTTCTCCATCTCTTCAAAACTTTATCATGTTGAATGTTGAACAGGACCTCTTTTATGGAAGTGTTAAGGGGAGTATAATTGTGAAAGCGCTTGATGGAAGAACGATGGCTATGTTTGTGCTGCCTATCATTCTTTTCCCTCCCATTCTTCTTATCAGCATCTAGATTGCCATATTTCATCCTGTTCATATCCTCTTGTGTCATTTATTTCTATGTTAGTTTAAGTAATTCCTCTATTATCCTAGATTGCTCTCTGAGCAAGGTATTGGTGCACTCCTTATGATGAAGGCCTAAAAAGATCACATTGATTAGAAATTCAATTTAGGGACTATTGATCTTCAAAACCTCAGTGTTGAATTTGGTGAAAAAATCAGAAAGGGACTCCCCTTTATTTTGTTTAATAGTGTGCAAATAGGTATGAGAGAGCTTTGCTTTTCTTCAATTGGCAGATTGATAGAAGAATTCATCATAAAGTTGGTCATACGAGTATATTAATGTCAGCTCTTGCTTCATAAACCAATCCAACACGATTCCCTAGAGCATAAAGACCAGCATCTTGGCATAAATATACTCATTGTGTCCATGTAGCTCCATCATATGTCTAAACTGTAGCTTGTGCTCATTAGAGCCCATTGAGCCATCATTTCATGGCAGTCCAGTAGGGACCTTGGTATCAACAGCTATGTACTCAGCAATTATATCTTACACAAAGGGTAATTCTCTCTCTTGATGAAGCCGAGGAGTGCTATCATAATGTGGATTCCTCTCAATGTTTCTCCTCAAAACTTTCTTAAATTAGATGTTTAGCTACTACACTTGGTGAGAAACCTCCTCCCATTCCTTACAGTCTACCTAGGACATGTTACTATTCGACTGGGCTTGCTAGCGCTCAACCCTTTTGTGTTGCGGGTGTCAAAAGGTTCAAGCACAGTGGTCTACTAAATCAACAACTTCTTTACGAGGGTGAGGTTAAGTGTCTTCTCTAAGGAACCACCCGGGACTATTCTCTCATTGGGTAGGCAGTCGTCAAACCTTCAATCAACCTTTCTTTTCTCTTAGGGGCCCTTCTTCCCTTGAAGGCCTCTCTTCGTGATGGGATGGTTGGGGGTGGCACTAGTGGCTAGTGCCAATTAGTTTTGTTTAATTAGTGTGGCAAATAGATGAGCAGATATTTTCTTGCTAATTAACTACATAAGCTAGGGTATGGCCATAGTGACTAGTTGTTCTGGCTAGGAGCTGGGACTTACCACGTTGAGTTCTTTTAAGTTGAGGAAGGAGAGTCAAGATCTCCTATATTTCTCCCTTTTAGATGTGGCTCTCCTAGTGTTAACCATTTTACACAGTTGTGAACTCAAGTTTTTCATAGATGGTGCCAAAATGATGAGGGTAAATTCGGTTTAAGTATATAATGGGCTAAAGTCTCATTATATCGACTATGTGATATGTTGAGAAATATGCTTGTGATATTATCGGGGTCGAGTCTTGCAATCAACTACAAACGTCAGGCTAGCCAAGGGGCCTTCAACTAAGGCACTCCGATGTTCAAATCAGTAAATCAACTAGAAGGTATAGTAGTAAAGTGAAAGCTTAAGGCAATAGTGTGCATACCTTGCTAAAGGCTAGAATGGGGTATTTATGGCCTTCTCAAGGTGATTGATATGTCTATGATGGCCCTATTGTATAGGAAGGATCTTTGTCTTTGCTTGAGGACTTTCAAGTCTTATCCAACTTATGAACTATTTCAAGTAGTGCTACCTTCAGCTATTTAAGATAAGGTGATACACTAAAGGTGTGGACTAGCCAAACACGATTGAAAAGGGTGGTACTATTGGTGACATGAGCTATTAATGTAGTGGCACGCTGCCTGACAAGGCATTTAATGCGATGAAGAGGTTGTTGCTTTTCTTCAGCCTTTTCGATTGAGATGAGCCCCTCAACGAGATATTTCTTTGAATTATGGTCATTAAGTTGTAACACTATTGTAGCTATATCATTTTGGTTAAATGGCGGAGACCCTATTATGGTCAATCAGAGAGCGCTTATATTCGCCATGAGAGGTAGGGATCATGAGGTCGAATGATGGTTAAGCATCAGACTATCTTAATATGATATGGGCTTGTGGCCAATTAAGCCATGTCGAACCAACTTTTGCTCTAGTTGAGTACTATTGGGCTGGTCTTATTGGACTATCTCATATCAAACATATACTATCATGCTCAAATTTATAAGAAAAAAGTATGTGATGATTGAAGTGCATGATGAAACTACAAATTGTGAGGTTCATGATTAGTAGTCTAACATGCTTGAATCCTTTTATTATTATGAATCCTTATTTCTTGTGAACATGTACTTAGAATGATTTATGCACTTCATTACTCTTAACCGCAACTGTGAATCATGTATTATGAATCGTCTCGATTGAATGATGGACATGATACTAGTATGAATATTAAAACTACTAATATGAATCAATATATGTAATTGCGTTTAATATGCCTAAATAATAATAAAAGGAATTGGAATGAGTATTTTGTTCATGTGGTTGCTAAAAAAGTTGTTTATTATAAATTGAAGTAGTATTTATTGATGCATTCTGTTTCATGCAATATGTGGCTACTTATTGAACACATATACTTTAAGAAAGGATATATATGTTATTATATAAGCACCGAAATGTGTGTGAATAGTGCTCGGTGCATAAGGTACTATTTTCTATTTTTTTTTCTATTTTCCAACTCAAAATGGCGTCATTTCTTAGATAGTATGTTGTCCAAACTTGTATGCTGGAATTCGTTTATTGTATGCTATTTTGTCTCATTTAAAAAGGTTAGAAGAAAATGGATCTTTTCCCTTTTTTTTTTATCCTGACTACTTTACTAAGTTTTGAGTGATCATATCAAAACCTACTTTTTTTTATGCACTCTCTATAATCGCTCAGACAAAGAAGAAGATCAGACCAAGCAATTGAAGTTTTTGGCAAAGTTCATATTCCATTCCAAACCCGAGCGAAAACTACTCCTCAATCCTACCTTAACCCAGCTCCAAGTTACCACTAAAATCACCACTGAGATGGGTTGTCTCCAGATAAAATGATGAAGAAATCTGTCTATAAAATGATTAGGCATTACTACTCAAACGAAATGTTGGATTTCCACAACAACAATTTGATTTTCTTTTCAAGAAATCAAAATATGGTTGAAAGTAGGGGGGCAAGCGAAAGAAAATAACAATAGTAGTATTGAAGCATCGAAGTATCTAAGTGGGGTTCTTAAAGTTCTGATTGTTTCTTTTTTGTAAAAATTGATAAAACACTTTGTTGTTTCAAAGGGACGTAGGCAACAAATGTCACATAAAGTTTAAGCACTCAAGGCACAAGTCTTTTGATTTTCTCCTAAGAAAGAAAGTTGCCGACCACAGAGGAAAAGAATGGACTAAGAGATTATGCTAGGGATTTTGTGGATGTTTTTTAGTTTAGCTTTGAAGTTTTTCTTCTACTTGAATAGCATTTTTTTGATATTTGGAATAAAATGCGTCACATATCTGTATTTTCTTACATCTTTTTAAAATGCAGTGAAGAATGAAACTAGGCAAGTTAAAGAGGAAACTGATCGAATGACCAAACCAAAAGGGCATATCTATTCACTGATTTTGAAAAAATAGAGGAAAATCACTTCTTTAGAATCTGATTTATCCATCCTCAATCAGGTATGGAGATTTTGTTTTACCTATATAAATATATTTGTTTGATGCAGACCAGAAATGTGATTCGTAAATATAATTTTTTGTTCTAAGAAGTTAAATTTTTTAAGGTACTTTGCTACACTTTACCTATTAATTTAATACGGTTACACTAAAGCTAGAATCAACATCTAAATGTCACGTTTTGAGTATTCAAATTGTGTGCATCAGCTTGTTCCCTTTCATATTTTATTGCTACAGTTGAGTGGTAATTCCAGATCATGCCAATGATCTGTGTCATGTGAACCTAACTTAGCATCTCATATCCAAAATCACTTATCTGCATCCATAATTGTCTTTATTTATCACATTTTGGTTCTTTATTATAAGTATGGGAATGTTGTTGCTACATAATTCTAAAATTCTCTAGATGTCTGAAGTTATGTCATATCATCAATATTTTTATTTTTGTTCTTCATTTTAACATGCATGTTTCCTAATTTTATTAATCTTGCAAGTGTTCATAAGATGATTCTTGAGATGCTAAAAGTTATATCCTCCTTGTCATGTAGATACACAAAATCTTAAAGAACTATATATTTTTTCTGTATATGTGGTCCTTTTGGTTTTATATTCTTTATATATGGCCTAGAAATTAGAACATGAAATATGGCATGTATTTCTGCACAAATGAACATTAATGGCAAAAAAGGAATTTTCTAAAGGTGTACCCTGGGAAGAGTGGGGTGTTGGGTCTTGACTTTTCCTCCATATTTTTGTGATGTAGGCTATGAGCGGTTCCTTGGCCCTGAGGTTTGCTTTATTTTCTAGGTTTTTAAGTTTGTTTCACCTGAGCAGCACATATTCTAATATTTGTTCTCATCTCCTATAAAATTTGCTGAGAAGAATACTTTCACTTGTCAAATTACATTTTCCAACTTTTCTATTTTGGTTGATCTTGTTTTAGAGTTTTAGGTTCATGTAATTAGGGTAAGAATACAAAGTATTACTTCATTGATTAACAAAAGCATAGATGAACTTGAATTTAAGCTTGACCACCTGGAAGGCCTATTGCTATTGATGCTAGGTGAGTTTCTTGCTTTTTGCATTTCGATTACTGATTTGAATTATTCAAAACTGCTAGCAACTAAAGTAAGTGTCTTTTAAGGCTCAATTGTGCACAATTTTGGAAATTTTTCATGCTTTTGATTGGATATTTAAGGAGCATATGGATGGAGGGTATGTTTGTCCTAGGGTTTCCCCTCCTTCATACTTTTTTCTTGGAAAACCTTGTCTGAGAGGCCTTCTAAATTTAATATCTTTATACTTTCTCTGTGTTATGATGCATGCACTTTAGCATAATCCAATATACATGGATATTTTGACTTCCCATTTCTATAAGTTGTAGAAAGCGGGACACTAATAAGTCAATGATAAAAAATATGAAATATTTTGTTAATCAAAGCATAAATTTATGTTGCGTGGGATAACATATATATTTCTTGGTCCAGTTGAATTGGAGCCTAAATTTATATTTTCTTTTTCATTGGATAAAAGTTATGCTAACCATTGTGGACCATGCATAGTCTACTGGCATTTTGTGCTTCTCAAGATTCTTAGATAAGACTTTTATGACTTCACGTAGCTATAATCTAGCATGCTTTCGCACATTGAACCAGAGTTGCCCCACGTTAACTGATGAAAATTGTCCTTACTTTTGATTTCTTTACAACTATAATGGTTGTAAATATTGTGATAGTTGATGACTTAACCTATGGGGTTTTTTCTTATTTGTGCCAGATTATCATGACAGTAATTAGGGCCTACTTCTCTTTTTTTAATGGAGTTGGTTTCCCCTAAAGCAGTTGTTCCACAATTTTTACTTGTTTATGCATTTTTAGCCTTTTATTAGTGGTTGTACTTGAATGTCCTTGTTGAATAAGCGTCTCTCTAAATTTGATTTGCAAAAGTAAAATGCGAAAAACTTGGATTTCCAATTTTTTTTCAACTTCTTTGGAAGAAATATGCTTGATAATTGCTTTGTCAGACCTTAACAACTAATGCTTTCTACTCACATAAAAATAGACATACATGTCTTGTAAATTCTAATCAACTGCAAGTATTGATTATTCCAACTGATCGGAAGGTGATCGAATTTATGGAGTTTTTCACAATTAGCTACCAGCTGCTTGCAAAAAACTTCTATTTGATCGACATCTTTCATTACAAAATATGAGAATAATTATTTCAGAAGCTGAGGTTATCAACCAAACTTGATTGCTCCTGAGCAATGTTGTCAATGGCTTATTGAGGGCACATTGAGTTATTTTAGAGGACCTACTGAAGCTTTTGTGGATTTCGTAAGTAGTTCCAACAATGGTGCCAATTTTTTTCAACTTATGTGTTAATAATCCATTGCTACATCCATGATTGACCAACAAAACTGTTGTTTAAGTTCACTTTGTCCTGTTAGAACTTGTAAGGAAGTCAATTGGTGAGTGTCAAGCGAGTTTCTAAATTCTTAATAATCGTTTGATGATTCTATTTTTGGTTTAAACATTATTGCTATTTATTTCTAAGTTTCTGTGGTGGTACAGGAATTGAAAAGGATTCCAACTTTGCAATCAACTATAGTAGAAGCGGCAAATGAATCTTTAGATAGGTTTCGTGGGGAAAGCAAGAAAACAATCATTAGATTGGTTAGCATGGAGGCTTTATATCTGACTATTGATTTCTTTCAGAGACTCTCCTAGGAAGTTGAGAAAATAGGAAATCCAAGAAGGAACCCCCAGGATAACTAGGGGTATAAACGGATATTACATTGATCGGATACACTATTTTCATATTCGTATCCGTTTAACTTTTTGAATATTCAGATACGAATATGAATTTAACAGATATTAAAAAAATAATATCCGAATTCGTATCCATGAGATATCGATTGAATTTGGATATATCCGTATCTGATTATAATTACATAGATTTATTCATATTTTGTTAAACTTATCCATATTTATATTATTTTTTTATATCCATATTCAATAAAAATTATTTAAATATTTATTTAGAAATATCCAAATACATAAATCTATGAACTTATAATAAAAATATATTTTAATTAATAGAAGAAAGCAATCAAACAAATAGTATAATTTTTAATTAATAATTAACTTTATAATTAATTATTAGTACTTATTCATAATAATAATGAGATTTAAGTCTATTAATTATAAGCCAACAAACAATAATTGCATTGAATAACTTTATTCTTCATTTTTTTCTCTATATTACAATAATTTTTTAAATTTATTCTTTTTTCTTCCCAATTCTTCAATTATAATTTATAAATTCATATATAAATTATGAAATTTTTATTAAAAAATATAAAAATATATTATTTAATAAATATGCATTTAGATCGGATATTAAACAGATTAGATATGCATTTATTATATCCGTATCCATTTATAATCAGATATCTACTAATCAGATACGGATAACATTTACTTTAAATGGATGCGGATAAATTTTGTATAAACAAATACGAATGCGAATGGTAAATAAATTTTCGAATATCCATTTACAACCCAAAGGACAACCCCGCACTTATTGCAAATGTTGATCGTTACTCAGAGGGACACTTCAAGAGAATAGGGTCAAATGTATCATCTTATATAATATGGTATCAGACACTCTGAAGAACATGATTCCAAAAGTAGTAGTTTACAGTCAAGTTAGGGAAGCCAAACAGAATTTACTTAGTACCTTTTATACGCAAGTTGGGAACAGAGAGGTACTGCCTCTGTTTATCTTTCCATTCATGTCGATTGATAAAATCATCCAAATAATTAACAATTTTACATTTGTATGCATGTATTGGTGCCTTTGCAGGGTGAGCAACTCGGTGACTTATTGGATGAGGATCCTGCATTGATTAAGAAGAGACAATAGTATGCAAAAAGGCTGGAACTTTATAAGAAAGCAAGAAATGAGGTTGATTCCGTATCATGGGCTCAATAAACTTGATGTATGGTAAGGGATATTTGGTCTGTTAATATAGTTCACAAAAGCGGAGATGGCATAATATAGATATATAGATTAATAATTGAAATGGGAGGAAGGGGACTTATTATTGGTATTGTTTCCAAATTCATTTTTGCATTATTTTGGCTTAATGCAAAGTTTGAGTTTTCTAATATATATTCATTATACATGCTGTAAATCTGAGACTTGCATCCCATGTAATAATATAGAATATATTTTGGGTTCCTTGTTTTATGAACCCCACCTTTTCTCCTAATAAAAAATAAAAAAAAGAATGAATTGATTCTCTATAAATGTCCTTTTGGGAGTGCTACCACCTCAAGACTCAAGTTGCGACTTTCACTACCTCTATCTTCATCCTTAGATCTTTTAAAGCAATCCATAACTCTAAATCCGTACAATCTTGATAACCGTAGTTACTTCAGCTTCATATAGCAACTTTTCATGGAAATATGATCAAAACACTTATATCGACCATTATCAAAGCTTGTTTAGAAAAAAATATATATCTAACCTAAAGTAACCTGTACATGCTTATCCTACCTGCCCCAATCACCTAATATGACAATAAATTTGAAAAAGTTATATTTTTAGAAAATAGTAGAAAACAAATATGATTCTAACGAAGTGTTGTTTTTAGAATATATGAAACATCATGATACAAATTATCATATTTTTGTTGCGGCATACTAATTATGTTATATTATCACTTTTCTTAGAATTCAACTATAACAAAAATATAGCAATTCTAAGAAAATATAGTTCAATTTTCAGCAATTCAATTCAAGGGAATTTGGTTCCATTTCTTCATTTTTTATGGCATGTAGAGCAAACTGTAGCCTCACTGCTTAATAGCTTTATGAGTCTTTTTTTTTTACTCTCTCAATAATGGAAGATAGTCTCTCTGTTTCAACACACAAAATATAAAACTTGAGTGCTGGTACTACTACCACTATGTCACCGCCTTCAAGCTTCACCATCAATCATTCCCTTCACTAAATAGATTTAACATTAATTTCATTACGATTACCCAAACCACCTATGACTTCCCAGAATAATTTTCCTTCACTTCCTCTCTTATATATGCAATCCATAATACCTACACCAAACCGAAACTCTACTACCATTCCAAACACCACCAACCCTCCCCTATTCAATCCTACTCAAGCATCCCTTAAATTAACGTCTACCAACTATTAGATGTGGCGTACATAGTGGCGCTCTATTTTTATTGGGTATGACCTTCAATCCTATGTCGTAGAATCTCCTGCTAGGACTTACTTTTCATCCTACTTCTAGACAAGCCAAGATAAACTTCTTCAGGGAGCTTTTATTGCTTCTATATCTACTAAAGTTCTTCCACATGTTTTAGAGGCTTCAACGTCGTATGATGTTTGGCAAACATTGTTCAATATTTTTGCCAAACTATCATAGCTTCACATTCTTTCTCTCAAGGAATCATTTTCTACTATTTCAAGAGGTACTTGGTCCATGGCTACTTACCTCTAAAGTGCTAAGCAAATTATTTCCAAATTTAATGTCACTAGAGAACATGTCAATGCTAATGATCTCACTATTTTTATTCCCAATGGTCTGTCTCCTGACTATGCTGGTCTTGCAAATTCCATTTCTACTAGTGAAATGTCAATTTCTTATGAGGAACTCTACATGAAGTTACGTGACTATGAAAATGCTCTTTAGAAAAAAGTATCTCCAATGTCAATTCCTATTATTGCTAATATTACCCAGACCAACAATTTTCAAAATAATCACAATAATAGAAATTGTGGCTCTCAGGTATGAAAAATACTCAAGGTCAATGATCAGGCAATTCGAATATCAATATAAACAACATAAACTCCAATTATCCCTCGAATACATGCCAGATTTGTGACAAGCTGGATCATACTGCAAAGTAGTGCCAATGCTTACAAAATGTATTTTCACAGTTGAACCTAGGTAGCAATGTGTTGAACAATTGGTCCCACTCCAACCCAACTCCTGAAGAAATTTTTTTGGCCACTTCAGGCTTATCTAGCTTTTCTTAGATTGTTGATTCTAGAGCCTCTTATCATATGACCTCTAACTTCAAAATTTGTCCTTTTCATTCGGAGTATGATGGGGGCAACAATGTTCTGCTTGGTGATGGTAATAGCTTGATGGCGACACACTCTGGCTCAAACTTTCTCTCTTCTCTTTCTGGACCTTTACATTTAGATAATGTTCTGCGTGTTCCTCAAATGCAACAAAATTTAATTTATGTTTATCAATTGTGCACAAAGAATAATATCTCTATTGAGTTATTGCCTTTTTCATTTGTTATGAAGGATTTTCCAATGGGGACACCTCTAGCAATCAAAACACCTAAAGGTGGATTATACGACTGGTCGATATCATCCATACCACCAATTGCTCTTTCTGATGCCTTCTCTCTAGTATTTATTTGGCATCATTTTTTGGGTCATCCTTCTACTTAAATGATGCTTCATATGCTTCATTTGTTATCTATTTTTGTTCCCCGATATCTATATTTTTTTTTTGTGATTTGTGTAAGTATAGTAAAATACACAAACAACCTTTCTTTCAATCTATAATAAAATCTGAGTTTCCTTTACAATATATTTACTTGGATGTCTATGGTCTGTCACTTGTTTCATCTATTAATGGTTTTCAATAATACTTGCTCTTTGTTGATCATCATATAAAATATATGTGGCTCTATTCTATGAAGTACAAATCTAATGTATCACTTATCTTTCCTAAGTTTAAGATCATTGCTGAAAAATTCTTTTAGAAAAATATTATTTCCTTTTGCTCTGACAATGGAAGAGAATTTATACATCTTAAAGAATTCTTTGAAACTAACAAAATATTTCATTTTCTTACTCCACTATATACATTGGAACATAATGCTACATCAGACAGACATCATTATCATATCATTGAGGTAGTTATCACTCTCTTGTATCTAGCCAACCTTTCTTTACACTTTTGGTCTTATACATTTCAAATTGTTGTTTATCTAATAAATCCTATGACTACAACTGTGCTAAAAAATAATTCTTCTTTCTTTCATCTATTTGGAAAACAACCAAATTACACCAAACTTCGTGTGTTTGGTTGTTTGTGCTATCTTTGGCTTTGTCCTTGCACCACAAAAAAATTAGAATCCAAATCTAAGTCGTGTTTTTATTGGGTACTCAGTCAAAATGCATATAAATGCTTTGATCTTGATAGTGCTAGAGTATTTACTTCTTGTCATGTGGAGTTTGTTGAATATCAATTTCCCTTAGTAGCTTTATCATCTAATGTTATTGATAATAAAATTATTAATGAGCGGGTTCCTCATTATGTCTTTCTCTCATCCAAAACTCCTTTGTTGCTCTCCTTTTATCATTTGGTGTCTACATTAACAACTATTCAGCAAATCTCGTCTCCACCAACTGTACCATCATTTGTCAGCTTTGAGTCTAGACTAATAGTCCCTAATTAGCTTCTCCTATCCTACTGACTGGTGCTCATCTTTAAGACATGTTTAGGTATGCCTTCTCCACCTTTTATTCTTGACCTTTCTATTTTGTTATCTCATACAAATAATCATCTTATGATTACTCGACCCAAGAATAAAATTTGGAAACTTATAAATCATCTTAACCTTTACACCATTACTACCCAAAAGCCTCCCATGCTAAAATCTCTCTATCTCTTTACCCTCTATTAAACCCAAGCCAAAGAGTGTTGCTAAAGTATTGCAGGATATTGATTGACTCTAGGCTGAGAAAGATGAACATCCTACTTTGGTCACTCAAAGCACTAGGACACTTGTTCCTAAACCACAACGTGTTAATATTGTGGGTTCCAAGTGGTTAAGCCCAATCTTGATGGTACCCTAAATAAATCTAAAGCTCAGCTTGTTGCCTAAAGGTACACTTAATGCATGGGATTGGATTACATTGACACATTTTCTCTGGTTGTTAAGGGCTCGTTTAGTTTCATTTTCAAAGCTCATTTTCACATTTTCTACTATTCCAAAAATAAAACACATCACTTTTTATACATTACACCCAACATCATTTTTGTTTTCATTTTTATTTTCGAAACATATTCTTTAATAATCTATATATATTCTCTCTCTATTCCATTATTTCTATCTCTCTCCACCTACAACCTATTAAAACCAACAAAATTATTACTTTTCCAACAATCTGTCCAAATACAAACTCATTTTTAACTCATTTCCACTAACTAATTTCCAACATTTTGTAAATGATGGAAATGCAAATAAAACCAAACAACCCCTAAGCATCCAATAGTTTGTATGGTTCTCACCTTAGCTGTGACTTAGGGTTGGCGACTAAGACAACTGGATGTTAATAATGTTTCTATATGGTCATTTACCTGAGGATGTTTATATGGCACAACCTAAGGGGTTTGTAGACACCTCTTGTCTTTATTATGTTTATAAGCTGCATAAGGCCATCTATGGACTCAAACAAGCTCCTCTTACTTGGTACTTTAAACTTCAAGAACATATGTTGTCCAATGGTTTTTGGGTTACTTATTCTAATCACTATTTATTTATTTATCATAAAGGTGGAGTTACTATGTGTTTAATGGTATATGTGGATGATCTTGTAGTCAACAGAAATAATACTATGACTATTATCAATTTCATTTTACAACTCGGTAAACATTCTTCCATTAAGGATTTGAGCACTTAAGGTTATTTTCTTAGTTCGCAAGTAACATATTTCCCAATTGGCGTGTTTCTTTCTCAAAAGAAATATGTCACCGATATTATTTCTCATACCTAAATGCAAGGGACAAAGCTAGTTTCCATACCTTTTGTCACTAGTAAGCCTCGATCCTTGGGTGATAGTGCTCTCTTACCACATCCTACAGAGTATCAAGTACTTGTTGGGATATTACAATATCCTATGTTGAATTTTTAGACATTGCCTTTGTAGTTAACAAACTATCTTAGTTTTCTCATCAGCCTATAGTCAGTCATTGCCAAGCTTTGAAGCAACTAATTCATTATTTGGTTGGTACTTAACAAGAAGGTTTGTTTATTTGCCATAATTCTCCTTCCATATTACATGCCTTTTCTAATGCTTTACTAGGAGATTCTAATGAAAATAAAGCTTCAACTAGTGCTTATCTTGTCTACTGTGGCCGAAATCTTATCTCTTGGAGCTCAAAGAAATAGCCTACTATCTCTCTATCTTAGAAGCCAAGTATTGATCTCTTGCCCATGCCACCATGGAAGTTCATTGGGTTAGTAGCTTACTTAGACAACTTCATGCAATGCCCAAAAAATCTTTTGTGGTCTATTGTAGTAATCTCAATGCTACTTATGTAGCCAAAAATCCTATCTTTCACTTATGTATGAAGCATCCCAGAGCATTACTATCACTTTGTCCAAGATCTCATTCAAAAGAAAAAACTTCAAGTGGCTTATATAAAATGTGTAGATCAATTAACTAACTTACTCACTAAAGCTTTATCTCGTGTAAATTTTCAGTGACTCAAATTCAAGAGTGGCATTTCTCATCCACCACCATCTTGAGAGGGTGTATAAGGAAAGAAGCTAGAATTAGTATAGAATATTAGGCAAATCAATTTGGTTGTAATTGATTATTATTTCCTTCTGTATTTTGGTCTATTTTTCATTTTGACCAAATGTTATTGTATAAATTTTGTATACTTCCAGCAATTCAATTCAAGGGAATTCAGTCCCATTTCTTCATTCTTTATAAGTAATGAATAAAAGAAAGAAATCTATTAATACATTATTTCTGCAAGGTATAAATCTTTACAATATCTTACTATTTGTAATATACATAAAATTATTCCCATACTTCTCAATAAAGTTAAGGAACATGTGTCTAGAAGTTGCTACTATCTAGTTTTAAGTGATTTTGAATATAATTATCGAGTGGGACAAAATTTAGATATATTTCCATTATTGGAAGATTGATGAAATCTAGTAGAAGTTTCCTTAAAATACATAAATATATTATCTTTTATTTAACATGTTGAAATTATTTTTCAAAATATGTGAATATTTTATGAATATAAAGAACTTTTAAACATGCAAAAATTCTCTTTTAAATATATATTATAGCTAGAAATCAAAATAGTATATTTAAACAAAAGAATAAATGTAAAATTAGTGTGTGCTCTCTTAATTCTTCTTAGGTAGTCTTGAGCAGTTTTACTGATAATATTTCTAACTTTTGTGTCCTCTTTGCAATCAAAAGAAACAAGTAGAAGATTCAGCATGATGTTTGGGTAAAACTAAATGTAGATAATGTTTACTCAAATTTCAAGGCTATCAAACTTAATGTTGCAAGAAATGATGTCGGTATATTTGTTGTTGGTCAAGAGATCAGCTAATGATAGGGACACGGTGAGCGTTTATTAGGCAGCTGGTAGAAAGAAGTTAGTGAGCCCTAGAGGTCGAATGGTATAGACATATGAAATATTGGTGGATATCAGATGTTATTAGTTGATCCTTCAAGCAATGAATGATGAGGTATTTATAATGGGCGGTTGAGTTGGCTAGATACTATTGGGTCTACATGGTCATCATCTAAGATGTACATATGGTAGAGAGAAAGGGTCAGATCATCTATTATTTTGGGTACGGGTTGGGTGATTGGGTTAACCTGTTTGAGAAGGACACAGATCCTTAGGTAATTTTAGGAAATTGACTAAAGGTAAAGGCATTTTGGTCTTTTAGAAATTCTCCCTTATCATTAATCCCCCAACTTATATATGAGTGAAATATTCATAAATATGGAAATTGATTAATATCGTTAAAATCTAATGGTCTTCTCTTCTGATTCGTTGGATTTGTCATAAGTTTTGAGGATATAATCTTTATAAATTATCTCCCCCTACCCCATTATGTCTTTCATTTCTTTACTTTCAAGGTTGGAACTATACATAGATTCTTCAACCTGTCGACCTGTCATTAATTTCATCCCTATTTGTTTGGCGACTTGCTTAGCAAATAGGTGTCAACTTGCTCTTAATTTTACTATCATTATTATTATTATTTTTATTCATTAATAACCATATTTATTGTACTAAGATTGAGAGCTCTTCTTCTTTTTCATCAAGGAGTAATGGTAGTGGTTGGAGCCCAACCTCTGACCATAGTAGCTAGGGTACATGATATCTTGCGCCTTTATTTCTACCTATTGATCTCCAACCGTAGTAGCCAAGGCACAAGTTGAAGAGACTTATGTTGATGCCAAGGCTAATCCCCCTTCCCTAGTTCCATCTATTGACGATGAGGCTTTGAAAGGGGCTCGTTAATAGATCTAGAGATTGGAAGTGCTATGTCTTTCTGCTTACTAAGATGCCTCTCTACTTTAACTTGTTATCAATCCCTTTGCCATTTTGTCAAGTTAGAGATAGGTCTAACAACTTGTATAGTGACCTAGCATTAGACTTAGTCAATTAATTTCAAATTTCTTGGTCACATTAATTGCTCTTAAACATCTTAGTGCTTTCACGATATTGCAACCTAGCATTGTAGCATACTAATTGTAAGCTCACTAGTCGCACCTCTAAGATTTTGTATTTTGTATGGCCTCTCTCAAACCTTATTTTATGAATATTCCTTTTGATTTGCTCATAGGTTATCTAGACCTTTCCAAGTCTTATTATACCGACCTCTTCTTTGACCTTTCCCAAGCCTTACTCTATTGACCTCTTTTTTGACCTTACTCTATTGATCTCTTTTATTTCATTGTACTGTTCTAAAATTTCTATTGTGATTGCACCTAGGCCATAGCTTTCACTCATTAGCTAGCTGTGCAATGTACTTTCTTTCGCAATTGTCATGTGGTCGCAAAAGCTCAAGCTGACGATCTACATGTTAAATTGGAGAGACTTAGAGGTGAAATCTCTACTAAGGGCGTTGCTCTTAAAGAGAAGGCTAAGAAGATTATTATCTTGGAAAGGGGGATAGAGTAGCTTAAATCCGACTTGGTGACCTCTCAAAAAAAAGTGGCCAACCTATCCTTCTAGTTTGATGCTGGTCAAATAAAAGGTCTTGACAAGTATCAACAGTCAACATCTTTCAAAGACAAGCACTATGCCTCTCGACATGCTGGGGTTTAAGACTTTATGCAGTCCCAAGTTTTTACGTTGGTGGTTGCTCAAAAGGCCAGCACAAAAGGTTGCAACAAACTTTTATAAGTGCTAATTTTAGCTCGAGAAATTAGGTAAGCTAAAAGATGATTTTGATGCTGATCTACTCGACCCCAATAAGACAAAGGACCTCAAGGACTATTCTGATGTTTCTTTCCTTGATATTTGAAAAGAGGAGTTTGGCTACATATTTCAAGAGTTGGACAACTTTGGGGTTGAAGCATCTGGTGCCAACTTGGGGTCAGGACCCTCGGGGTTGTCATCTTAACCTCCCGATCTTTAGACTAGGCTTCGTCAGTCACCTTTATCTTTTGATATTTAGATGTACCTTGACCTAAATCTAGTCTTGTCTAATCAATTATAAGCTAGTTAAGTGGTTTACCTATTTGCTTTTGGTATATATATTACTTATGTTACAACCTAGTGTTAATTCTTTGCATGCAAGTCATAACTTTAAAGACTTGTATTTTGTGGTCTTTTGTGGACCATGTTTTATAAATGCATTACCTTTCTCAATTTTGTTCCCTTCAAACTTCTTTAAAGGGTTTCTTTCAAACTTTATTTCTTTTGTTGATGTGAGCTCTTTATATTGCATTTCTATTGTTGACTTTTTGTAGGTCGAACATTATTTTTAATAGAATTTTTACCTCACAATCTATGACCTGTTATTAGAATTGAGCATTTGTTTGCAAATTCACTAATCATGTTGGTTGTTTTTATACATTTGATGTTCTTTCGAGGCGACGATCAAGCTTGAGTTGTCATTTATTTGATATTGTCTTTACCAAACCTTACTTCATGCTTTCCCTTATGATTCCATTTGGTTGTATGATGTTTCTCAAAATCTAATTAACTTGGTTGGCTATTGACCTAAATTTTCAATCTTTCTTGACTTGTATCTCTACTTTGACCTTTCTCAATTCTAATTAGTTAATTTGATTGGTTATCAACCTATTTCATGATCTTTCTTAGATCTAATTGACTTAGTCAACTATCAACCTATATTTAATCAATGATAGGTCTAGTTAATTTGGTTGGTTATTGAACTATTTCCAATCTTCGACCTATCTCCAACTTCCATGACCTACACATTTGCTTGACCATTCTCAGGTTTAGTTAATTTGATTGGTTTTCAACCTTTTTCCACTCAGTTTTGACCTGTACTATTGTTGGACCTTTCTCAGGTCTAGTTGATTTGGTTAGTTGTCGACTTGTTTATGATCTTTCTGCAACCTAAGCTTTTATTCGACCTTTCTCAGGTCTAGTCGAATGGCAGGTTGTTGATATATTTCCAATCTTCCTCGACCTATACTTTTGCCTGCTATTAAACATTGGTGACAAGACAAGCATAGGAAATAGTAATGATATATATAGTTTCAAAAGACATAAAGGTAAGGAAATAAATAAGATTAATATCAAAACCTAAAATCAAAAAACTCTTATATGTAGAACTTCTTCAAATTTTATATGCCCCATGGTCAGGAGAGGTCCTTCCCATTGAGTGTCTGTAACTTGTATGCTCTATTTTTCACCACTTTCATGATTTGTACCTTTGCTTGACTTTTTTCAAGTCTAGTTAGTTTGGTTGGTTGTCGACCTATTTCTACTCTTCCATGACCTGTGATTTTGCTTGCTATTAAACATTGATAACAAGACAAGCACAGGAATGTTGGTGACATATATGATTTCAAAAGATAATTATGTGAAAAGTACAAAAATAACCACAAAAATCTAAAACCAAAACGATTCTATGACATGCTTGGATACTACAACATTTTTTTAGTGCCATATCACTGACCTCTAAACTTCTGGCTTTCACCTTCTTATTGCAGTTCTTTGCCATATGTCTTTCCTCCAAAAGAATTCATTGTATTGATGACTATTTTGCTTCCACAATAACTTCCAGGTTGAAAACTCTCTCCCTAGCATAATCCTACAAGTCAAACTCTTGCACCCTAAAAGCATCCATTTCGATCTCTAAGTGATCACTGCTTCCACCTTATAGACCATATGGAAAAGTGTGTCACTAATCAGAATTCTTGGTGTCATCCTATAATCCCATAACTCACCTAAAAGTTCATTGGCCTATGCACTTTTTGCCTTATCTAATTTCTTATGCAAGTTATCCAAAAGAGTTTTGTTAGTTTTCTCTATTTGGCTATTATCTTGGGAATGCCCAATAGATGTGAAGTTCTGTTGTATCTTTATTTTCTTCCACCGCTTTATTATTTTTTTCTTTGGAAATACGTGCCATTATCTAAACTTAAGATTCGAGAAATCTCAAAATAACATACTATGTCCCTTTAGAGGAATTTCATGACCTTTATTTTCAATATCTTCATTACCACTTCCACTTCAACCTATTTACTGAAATATCCAACAGCAACAATGGCATATTTCTTTTAATCCTTTGCTAGTGAAAAAAGTCCGATGATGTCTACACCTTTCATGCTTAAAGGGTATGAAATCTTTATTGACTTAATTTTAGCTTTGAGTTTATGGTACAATTAACATCCCCAACACCTTTTGGCAAATTCAATAGCATCTTTCACCAATGTAGGCCAAAGATATCCTTGTCTAATAAATTTTTGGGGCTGGGCTAAGGCCCAACCTCCTGAGTGAATTCCATAACAACCCTTATATATCTCCGCCAAGCATAGTACTTGGTTGCGTCTAAGCACCTCCAAAGTGGCCCACCAAATCTTATCATTTTATATTGTGAACCTTGGTGTCTATCTCCACACTCTCTTCTTCTTTCATCACATTCATTTCCTCTTCATGGACATATTTCTCCACCACTTCTATAAGGGTCTTTACCTTAAAAGACAGTTCTCTCACTAATGCTGATGCCAAAAATTGCTTCTAAAGACCATGAATTAGTATGCTGACCATCATGTCTATATTACGGTTAGGCACTTAAAATACTTTATTATTAAAATGACTCATGAAAGCATTAAGAGTCTCATCTTCTTTCTACCTTATGGTAAATAAATATGTAACTTTTCTTTTGGACCTCATTTTGTTAGCAAAATGATATAAAAAACTTCAGACATACCTGGTTATAGGTTACTACTATTCCTATTGATAAGGAGGTGAACCATTCTTGTGCTCAACCATACAGGGTGGTCATGAATACCTCGGCAGGTCGGGTATCTTAAATCTCATAGGTATCGTTTCTGGCAACTGATGTAATTTTCTCTTAATCTTTTCCAATTTCCTACTCAATTGTTGTACCTGATCGCTAATTTCCTAACTTATACATGTACCTGTCTTTTAGAGTATTGCTCAAATGACTTCAATCCTCTATTCCTCTACCTGCTCATTGTTTCCTCCTTCCCTTGCTTCTAATAACTCTACTTCTCTCTTGAGTCCTCCTTATTTCTAACCTCCTCTATCTTCCTTAATCATTTCAAAGGCATTTCACAAAATAAATACCCTGGGAAAAGAGGTTATGGTGTCAGAGTTGTGCCTGCTAATCCATTGTTGATGACTTTACTTGTTACCATTTCTATCAAAGCCTATAACTCCAATCAAGTAATTCCAACCACCAGCTCAATGCGAGGCACAAAAGAGGTTGATGCAAGGAGTGTGAATTGGTTCAAATATTTGGTGTCCCCACATTCTTATTTGGTCTCACTGCCATGAGCTCCACTTAGCCCAAAGTTTCAAACACTCAATCCATTTTCCCATAAATGGCACATGTTGCAAGAAATAATGACAGTATATTTGTCATTAGTCTAGAAGTCACTAGTGATAGGGGCTTAGGTGAGTGTTTATTTGGTAGTCGGTAAAAAAAAGGTAGTAAGCTCTAGAGGTCGAATGGTAGGGACATATGAAGTATTGGTGGGTGTCGGATATTATTAGTTGGTCTTTTAAAACAATGAATGATGGGATATTTATAGTGGACGGTTGAGTTGGCTAGATGCTATTAGATCTATGTGGCCATCATCTAAGATGTACATATAGTAGAGAAGAAGAGCCAGGATCGTCTATTATTCTGGGTACGAGTCAACTGATTAAGTCGATTCATTTATGAGGGATGCGGATCCTCAAGTAATTTTATAAAATTGACTAAGAGTAATGGCATTTTGGTCTTTTAGAAATTCTCCTTTACCAAAACTAAAGCTAATATTATCTAGTGGCATATAGTCCAGTGGTATTAGTCTCTTCTATTATATGAGAGGTTTCGTATTCAAACCTAATTGTATACCTTATGTGCATCTAATTGTATAATTTATATTTCAATTTACTTAATTTAAAAATAAGATAACATTAATTTATTGAAATGGTAAAAAAATAAATTGTCATTTGTAATGTTCTCTCTAAAAGAAAAAAAACTATAGGTAATATTCCATAGGAATTTTTTAATTGAAATTTGTCTATGAGCCTAAATGCTTTTGGTTGCTTACATGTATATTTTATTCGCATTTTTTTCCCTTAAGGAAAATGAGGAAGTTAAGGGAGTAAATAAGATGAAACGACTAGATGGAAGTTCAAATTTCACTCGACCTTTTCAAGTCCGGCCTCGTTAGTCAAGCAAGTTGAGCTCAATAGTATGCGACTTGAAAAGTTTGCCAGCTTAAATGAATTTTTTTTATTTTATCTATATTATTAATAAAACAACTACCTTTTTTTTATGTGTTTTTAAGTGATGTGTTTAAAATGGCCTCAATTTCTTCTTTTTCTTTTTTTCTAATACTACAATTTATGTAATAATGACTATTTATAATCCATAATTATAACTTATCATATTTTTATCATTATTATTTATGTAAACATTTGTATAAATATATTAAAACTATTGAAATATTAATATCATATAGAAAATAAATGCTTTTATTTATTTTGTGCTATAAAATTTTAACACATCATCGGATGTGCTGAAATTGCTAGTACATATATAGAGTTATAATCTAGGCCACATCATCATCATAATAATAATAATATTAAAACTTTTCAAATGTTTAGGCTTGAGAGAAAATCTATAATTATAAACCTTTCAAATAATTTTTTTATTTTCATAATAATAATAATAATAATAATAATAATTTAAACTCATTCAAACCTGTACGAATTGAGTTTTTCTATTTTTTTATTATGAATCTTATAGAACCAAGGTCAAACTCGACTGAGCTCGAGTCCAAATCCTAACTCACAAGTTAATAGACGAGTTGAGATTCAACTTACTAAATTTGGGCTGGTGTCAACTCGACTCATTTATAACCAAATGAAATCAAAATTATTTCTCGAAATACCACATGTCAAAACTAAAGTAATAATTTCTTAAATTTAGGAGAGTTGATTGAAGTCCTTGAAATTCAATTTTAGTATTTTGAATAAAGTTAATACTTTTTTGATTTATTGATTGATTTAATGGTTAATTATAAAAAAAAATCCCTAACCCTACTTTCAATTTAGTGTTTAGTCCCCATTTGAATTTTTACACACTAAACTCTCCACTTTTTCATATAATTTAGGAATCACTCCCCATATCTTTTAGAAAAACCTATATACCCTTATATTTGGCAAAAAACAATAAAAATACCTGAGAAATGTGTTTCTCTCTTCAAGAAGAACATTTTTCTTCTTTTTGTTTTGCCAAAAATTGACTTCTCGAGGCGCTAATAGAAAAGGGCGTGCAACCATTCTTCCACTAATGATGCAAGAAGAAGAAGTGAAAAGAAGAAAAAAGACACCAAAATTTGTCATTTTTTTGCAACAATGGAAGGAAAAACAATTGCAAAAAGAAGCTAAGTACAAAAAGAGGTGAGCAAAAGAAACACAGGTATGTTTTCTGAATTTACAGTTTCAAATGTCAATGATTTTTCAGTGTTATATTTATTTATTGTCTATTTTTCCATGTTTAGGGTTTTTATTCTTTTTTTAGTCATTAAATACTTGAACACATTTGATATATATATATGATTTTTATTGTGAGATGGAAAGTCATTAAAACAATATGAAAGTTGTAGTGTATTATCTGTCGAGTAGAACATCCAAACTTGCAATACACATTAGACAAAAGTGCAGTATATGATCTATGTAACTGCAACACATTTTAAAAGCAAATATAATATAAAATATTCAATCTTGCAAGGGAAAAGTGTAGTATATAACCTTTGTAGCTACAGTACATTTCAAAAGCAAAAATAGTATAAAACATTCAATCTTGCGGTACACATTAGGAAAAAGTCTAGTATATAACTTGTAGCACATTTTAGAAGTAAATATAGTATAAAACATTCAAGCTTGCAGTACACATTAGGAAAAAATCTAGTATATAACCTGTAGTATATTTTACAAGCAAATGTAATATAAATATTCAAGCTTGAAGTACACATTAGGCAAAAATATAGTATATAATTAGCATAACTACAATACATTTTAGGAGCATCTGTAGTACAAAAATATCCAAGCTTGCAGTATACATTAAATGAAAGTATAGTATATAATTTGTGTATTTGCAATATATTTAAGAAGCAATTGTACTATAAAACATTAGCTTGAAGTATATACTAATTTAAAATTTAGTATAATATATTATGTGTTTCTAAAGTATATTTTAGAAGCATCTATAGTACAAAATATTCAAATTTTCAATACACATTATCTAAAAGAGTTAGTTTATTATCTATTTATATACTAATTTTTCTTTATCTGGTTGCAGGAAAGGCAAGACATTATGAGGCCTGCTCTCGTTGCTCCCCCCAATTTTTTCAGAGTAAATTGGAGATTGTGAAGTCTAAGATGGGGTCAAAACATTTTGATGCATTGAAAAAGACCCTTTTCTATATATACATGGATATACTTAAGTTAAGTTCAAACTTCATTCGACTTGAAGCTACACTTAAGAGGTTTGACCTAAAAAAGCTGTCATTTTATTTTTTGGAGGGGGTTGAGGTTCCTTTTTTTGCAGCTGAATTTTCTATGATTTTAAAATTTCCTTATGTGGGGCAATTTGTTGATATAACATTGAAGATAAAATCTTCAACCTTTGACATCCTTTTTTTTGGAAAGCTGCAAAATATAACTAGATCTGAAATAGCAAAAAAATTTGAGGAGTATGTATATAAGGATAGTAAGGAGGACTTGAAAAATTTTTGTAGGTTGTACATACTTTTTATTTTTAATTATTTTCTATTTCCAACATCTAATTATTGGACTTCACGATTTCTCTTGCTATACTTGGACAATTTATCTAGAGTTGGTCTATTTGCATGGGGCATAGCTACATACAATTTTCTTGTCTAAGATATGATGAACCATTTAGGAGTAGGTGGAGAAAGAACCAAGAAGTACATTGACGAGTACACAGTTGGTTTGATGGTAAGTGTTTGCTTCATTTTTCTAATAACATTAATTATATTTATATTCGAGTGAGTATAATTTTTTGATTTATGAATGAGTGTATGAACGCATCCCGTCACTGGCTTCACCAGCGAGTTTGTTTGAGTTTCCACCTTTTACTGGTGGAAGGATAGCAAACTCCCACATAATATGGAAGAGGCAGAGAATAAATTGAAATAAATTACAACATAAATGGTAATAATTGTAATAATTCATTGTTAGCTTTTTGTATAAGAATTTGAATTTGACAATTATTTTCATTGTAATAGGTTGTAGCCCTCAACCCTGCTCCAAAGGAGTTAGAATTGACAGTTTTGATCAAAAAATCAAAGGCTGCCAGTACTGCTATAAGTGAAGTCCATGTTTGTGATCATACAATAAATGAAGCAATTATTGCAAGTAAAGTTGAAGAAATTAAATCATTGAAAGAAAAAATTGCTTCATTCAATATAATGGCAATGAAGGAGCAAGGTGAGAAGGAGCATCTAGCTGAGGACAAGATTGATGGAGAGGAGCTTGAGGAGCTTGAATAGGAAGCTGGTGAGATTATACATGAGGGGGGACTTGATTTGATAGATGATGCATAGAAAGAGAAATGGATGAATTTGAAAACACGGTGAGTGGAAAAAGTTAAACAAAATATTGTCATGATCCTTCAAATTCCCCCAAACCTTTGAAGATAGAAGTTTATATACCAATTCAAGCCGCTGAGTTCGAGGAATCTGAGATTGAAGTGGTAAATTTCATGTCCTCGATTGTGATAAATGTGCATAATTGAGAAAATAGGAAGCCAAAACAAAAATCTCTAGATTTTATCAACCCCCCAAGCACCATGCCAGCCAAAAGAGCAAGACAAGTGACAAAGACTTATAGTCCTCTTCATCGTGCAAAAAAAAAAAAAAACAAACAAAGAACAAGAAAAGAAGAAGGTGTTGTCATCTACTTAATATTTTAAGTTTTTGCTATTCGTATTTCATTTGTAAATTATCCATTTGTAATAAATGTAATGATATCTTATTCTTGATTGGTTGATATTTGTACTTAATGTGATCATATCTTATACTTCACGTTGGTGATATTTGTACTTAATGTGCTTGTCTTTTGTACTTCACGTTGATGCTATTTATATTTAATGTGCTAATTTTTTGTACTTTATGTTGGCGATATTTGTACTTCATGTACTGATCTTTTATACTTCATGTTGGGATATTTATATTCCAATAAAGTATACTTCAATAGTTGATACTTTGGACTTAATGTGCTGAGTTTTGTACTCCATATTAGTTATATTTTGTACTTCAATAGGAGATACTTCAATAGTTAATACTTTGTACTTAATGTGCTTGAGTTTTGTACTCCATGTTAGTATATTTTGTACTTTAATAGGGGATACTTCAATAATTAATACTTTGCACTTAATGTGCTTGAGTTCTGTACTGGCTATATTTTGTATTTCAATAGAGGATACTTCAATAGTTGATACTTTGTACTTAATATACTTGAGTTCTGTACTCTATGTTGGTTATATTTTATACTTCACTAGTTGATACTTTGCACTTAATGTGCTTGAGTTTTGTACTCTATGTTAGTTATATTTTGTACTTTAATAGATGATACTTCAATAATTGATATTTTGCACTTAATGTGCTGAGTTAAGTACTCCATATTTGTTATATTTTGTACTTTAATAGAGGATACTTTGCACTTCATGTGCTTGGATTTTGTATTCCATGTTGGTATATTTTGTTCTTCAATTGGGGATACTTCAATACTTGATTCTTTGTAATTAATGTTAGGGGTGTTCAAAGAAAACCAAAATCGATTGAACCAACCAAAATCAAAAAAACCGAAGTTTGGTTCTCAATTTTCATTTCAAAAAAATTTGATTTTTGATTTTTTTTATTTTTTTATTCGGTTAACTAAAACCAAACTGAAAAACCAAAAAAACTGGTTCGGTTCAGTTAACCAAACCAAAAAAATTGAAAACCTTTTTTTAATTTTTTTATTTTTTATATACAAAATTTTATTATTCAATCACTCATAGTTTTAGTTTTATTTCATATTTTTTATTCAATGTTTTAAGTCTAAGATAAATAAATATAAATTTTCAAATAATGTAAATGTTAATGTATTTTTAAATTTTTGGGAAAAATAAAAGAAAATTTTTGATAAGGTGAAATAATTGAGAAAAAAAGAAGTAAATAATATATCAAAATAGTTATTTAAAACACTATGCTTTATAAATAATATAGATATTAATATATGACATATAAAAACATGAATAGTTATGATACAAAGAGGGAAAAAATGATATTTTTTCTAAACTCAAATGGTACAATTGTATAATTTTTTTATTATTCAAACTAATACACATTACATAAAAAAAATAGATGACCATGATTTAAATGGTAAAAAATGTTATGTTAAAAGAAAATTAAATTTTCTTTTAATTAACTAACTAAACTTATATATATATTATAGGGTATATTGATGAGCAACATTGAAATTTGAACTTAAATTACAAACTAAGGGATAAGGGATTGGATTCTATTTGGCTAATCTTGTGGTAGTACTAGTAGTATATTGTTTCTGATGACTAATAAAAACTTTTTCTATACTATTATAAAAACAAAGACCGTTTTATGTCTAAAATAGAAGTTAGTTTGTTCATTTACATAATTTGTCCTTTTAATTATTTCAACAATAAAAATTGACAATATAGTTTGAAAGATAAATTGGAGAATTTAAAATAAAAAAGATAGTTTGGATACAAATTTTATAAATATTTCAAAATTATCCTTTAGGAATGATGATTTAATAAGATTATAATTGCATTTTTCACAAAATTTTGAAGATGCAATTAAGATTGAGTTTAAGATTTAATTCACTATTCAATCTCAGTAATTAAGGTTTGAATATAAAAAAATCGCGGACATATGCCTTGGTGAATATGAGCTAGCAATTTTAGCACACCCAATGTGTATACTAAAATTTTTACAACATAAAATAATTAAAATATTTATTTATCTTCTTAAATTTATAGTATTTTAAATTTATTCATTTAAAAAAGATAAATTATAATTTTACCAAAACAAATATTTTCAATATAGAAAAAAAAATCAAAATCAATATTTTTACCTAAAAATAAATATTTTTATTAATATACTTTTATCAAATAAATTTTTTGGTACTAAAAGAATAAGTAAATTAATTAAACAAACTTACTTTTATCAAACAAAATTTTATAACACTTTTTTTAACAAAAAATAAGATTTTTTATTTCTGGGTTTTGGTTTCGGTTTCGGTTTTAACCAAAATTGAAACAAAATTTTTTATGTTAAAAATCGAAACCGAACTGAACCTATTCGGTTTGGTTTTTGATTCTAGTTTTTCAAAAAACAAAATTTTTGATTAATCAACCAAACCAACCAAATGAATACCCCTACTTAATGTACTAGTCTTTTGTACTTCAATTGTTAACATTTTGTACCTAATGTACTATGTTTTGTACTGTAGGAGACTAAAGATATCAGTTCAATCTAGGTGGCAAAGGAACCAGCCAACCCAAAGATTGAAGTGTCTAATCCCTATAAAGGAAGAATTGATTATAGAGGTTGTGAAATTATTCCTGTAAAAGAGCGAGAAGTCATCGACAACTTAGCCAAAAAAGATAATTTGGGGTAACAAAATTTGCTTATTATTTTTCTTTTGGATAAATTGGTATCTGAACTAACAATTAACAATTGAGTAGGGTGACTGTCTAAGAGGGAGCAGGACAGTTTGTAGATAGAAAAAACTTTTGTGAGCTCTTATTTGGAGGGGAACTTACAGGTGACATAGTGGATTGTTACATGTCGATATTATACAACCCATCTTTTAGCAACAAATGTCACCACAAGGTGTAGTTTATGCCCACAATAGCACAGGTATGTGGCAGTTTTCTAACTTAATTTAGTTCACATTTCCAATGAGTATAACCATTTGTTTTGTACTTCATGGGCTGATATATTAGACAAACTCAAGGGACGCAACTTGTAGGATATTATGGATGAAGAATTTGTAGAGATGATACCTACACTTAACTTTTTCACCCGTCAAGATTTAGAAGACCTCACGTTGGATACTGTACATAATCCTATCGATTTGTCGACACCATCATAGGTTTTAGTTGTCCTTAGCACCTTGATTCATTTTTTCTTGTGTATGAATTCAATAATGGCCACTAGATACAAACCAACAGCTACTTCCATAGCAAACCCGTCTTTGTGATTTCTTCATAAAGTAAGGAGTCAACAACTAATTAATATTTTTATAGGCTTCATTCTATTCTCGGTACATGAAGTTTTTATTAAGGTGTCATGTGGACGAATACATGAGGCAAAGAAAAAGTAGACAACAAAAGGGTACAATAGATTGCGGTGTCTATGTGTGCCTTTGGGCAGAATGTTTCGCTAGAGACACCCTCGAGTTTTGGAGGTCTGCTGGAACAATTGACATCGATAAATATAGTGCGACAATGGCATATATAATATTAAGTCATGAAAATGCCAGAATTTGAATCACACTTTGTATATAAATTCATATGTAAATTGAAGCATATTTTGTATAAAATATTATTTTGTATGTAAGTGTAGTTTTTCATCAAGTATTTATAATATTTTAAATTGAAACTGAGCAGTGAATTAAGTACAATTTGAGAAAAATGAAGTATAAAAGTGGAAAAAACAAAGTATAACCATTACGCTGATGTATAATATGCCTAGTTTCATGGAAATTGGGCAACGAATTTGAGTACAATATGAGAAAAATAAAGTACAAATGTAAAAAAAAGGTATAAAACATGTATCGTTGAAGTATACTTCAATTCCATTGAAAACAAGGAATGAATTTGAGTATAATTTGATTGAAATGAAGTACAAACTTAGAATAAACAAAGTATAAAATGTGTTTCACTGAAGTACACTTCAGTTCAATTGAAAATGCCCAGTGAATTTGAGTACAATTCGAAGGAAATAAAGTGCAAATTCAAAACAAACAAAGTATAAATTATTTTTTGTTGAAGTACACTTTGATTCTACTGAAACTGGGCTGCTAATTTGAGTATAATTTGAGAAAAATAAAGTACAAAGCCAGAACAACCAAAGTATAAGATGTGCATTTTTTAAGTTTACTTCAATTCAACTGAAATTGGGCAGGGAATGTGAATACAATTTGAAGAAAATGAAATACAAACCCAGAACAAACAAAGTATAAAATGTGTTTTATTAAAGTGCACTTCAGTTCCATTGAAACTGGCAGTTAATTTGAGTAAAATGAAGTACAACCCCTGAATAAACAAAGTATAAAATGTGTCTTTTTGAAGTTCACTTTAATTCAATTGAAATTGGGTAAGGAATGTGAGTGCAATTTGAAGGAAATAAAGTATAAACTCAAGATAAACAAAGTATAAAATGTGTTTCATTGAAGTACACTTTAGTTTCATTGAAATTAGCAACCAATTTGAGTAAAATTCTAGTAAAATGAAGTACAACCCAAGAAAAAACAAAGTATACGATGCTTTTCTTTGAAGTTCACTTCACTTCAATTAAAACTAGGTGGGGAATTTGAGTACAATTCAAAGGAAATATAGTAGAAACCCAAAATAAACAAAGTATAAAATATTTTTGTTGAAGTACACTTCGATTCCAATGAAACTAGGTAGCCAATTTGATTACAATTTTAGGGCAGTGAAGTACAAACTAAGAAAAAATAAAGTATAAAATGTGTTTCTTTAAAGTTCACTTCAATTCAATTGAAATTAGGTAGAGATTTTGAGTATAATTTGAGAAAAATGAAGTACAAACCTTAAACAAACAAAGTATAAAATATATTTTTTTAAAGATCATTTCAATTCAATTGAAACTTGGCAGTGAATGTGAGTACAATTTTGGTGTACTGAAATTCAAACACTGAACTAACAAAGTATAAAATATATTCTTTTGAAGTACACTTATTGCAATTGAAAAATTATTCTCCAATAATTAAAATAATTGTCATATACTATATTTTGAAATTATCGTATCATAAGAAGTACGTATTTATACCAGTGATATTGCAGATATTATCGTCAAATTCTCATTTGTTAACATCTTTGAAAGCATAAGAATTCTTTCATTATCGTGATTGACAACATTCATCATTTGAACACTAGTGGCTAACAAATTAAAACTTTAATATTATTTTATTCATATGATAAATATCATACACATTTTAATAATTTGGTTATTATTTACCAAGACTTAAAATTCAAATCATTGAAAAAATTTCAATTCAACAATATTAATAAAATATTAAGGTATTAAATTTAAAATTGTCGAAATAAGCAAAAAAATATCAAGAAATATTACATTATTTGTACTTTGTATGTAAATACATACGTAAATTGAAGCATACTCTATTTATAATATTATTTTTTATGTAAGTGTAATTTTTTATTAGTATTTATAATATTTTTTGTTGAAATTTGGCAGTGATTTTGAGTTAAATAAAGTACAAACATGAACAAATAAAATATAAAATATGTTTTCTTGAAATACACTTAAATTAAATTGAAATTGGGAAGCAAATTTGAATACAATCTGGAGGCATTGATGTACAAACCCAGAAAAAGAAAAGTATAACATATGTTTCGTTGAAGTATACTTCAGTTTCATTAAAATTGAGCAGCCAATTTGAGTACAATTTGAGTGAAATAAACTACAAACCATGAACAAACAAAGTATAAAATGTGTTTCTTTGAAGTTCACTTCACTTCAACTAAAACTGGGCAGAGAACGTGAGTACAATTCAAAGAAAATAAAGTAAAAACCCAAACAAACAAAGTATAAAATATGTTTCGTTGAAGAACAATTCAATCACATTGAAATTGGGCAACCAATTGGAGTCAAATTTGAGTGAAATTAAGTACAAACCCTAAACAAACAAAGTATAAAATGTGTCTTTTTAAAGTTTACTTTAATTCAATTGAAATTGGGCATGGAATGTGAGTGCAATTCAAAAGAAATGAAATACAAACCCAGAATAAATAAAGTATAAAATATGTTTCATTGAAGTACACTTCAGTTCCGCTGAAACTGTCAGTCAATTTAAGTAAAATTTTAGTAAAATGAAGTACAACCGAGAAAAAACAAAATATAAGATGTGTTTCTTTGAACTTTAATTCAATTCAATTGAAACTAGACAATGAATTTGAGTACTATTCAAAGGGAGTAAAGTACAAACTCAAAACAAACAAAGTATAAAATATTTTTTGTTGAAGTATATTTCGATTCCAATGATAATTTGAGTACAGTTTGAGGAAATTGAAGAACAAACCTAGAATAAATAAAGTATAAAATGTGTTTTCTTGAAATTCACTTAAATCCATTTGAAACTAGGTAGGGAATGAGTACAATTTGAAGAAAATAAAATACAAACCCAAACAAACAAAGTATAAAATATATTTCGTTGAAGAACACTTCAGTTCCATTGAAACTAGATAACCAATTTGAGTAAAATTTGAGTAAAATGAAGTACAAATGCTGAACAAACAAAGTATAAAATTTATTTATTTAAAGCTCACTTCAATTTAACTGAAACTAGGCAAGAAATTTGAGTATAATTTAAAGAAAATAAAGTACAAATCAAGAAAAAACAAAGTATAAGATGTGTTTTTCTGAAGTTCACTTTAATTCAATTGAAGCTGGGCAGGGAATGTGAGTGCACTTTGAAGAAAATGAAGTACAAACCCAAAATAAATAAAATATAAAATACGTTTTGTTGAAGTATACTTTAATTCCATTGAAATTGGTAGCCAATTTGAGTAAAATAAAGTACAAGCCAAGAAAAAACAAAGCATAAGATGTGTTTCTTTGAAGTTCACTTCAATTCAATTGAAATTGGGCATGGAATTTGAGTATAATTCAAAGAAAATAAAGTACAAACCCAAAACAAACAAAGTATAAAATATTTTTCATTAAAGTACACTTCGATTTCAATGACAATTTGAGTACGATTTGAGTGAATTGAACTATAAACCTAGAATAAATAAAGTATAAAATGTATTTCCTTAAAATTCACTTCAATCCATTTGAAACTGGGCAAGGAATGAGTACAATTCAAAGGAAATAAAGTACAAACCCAAACAAACAAAGTATAAAATATGTTTTATTGAAAAACACTTCGGTTCCATTGAAATGGGCCGGCTAATTTAAGTAAAAGTTGAGTAAATGAAGTACAAACCCTGAACAAACAAAGTATAAAATATTTTTCATTGAAGTACAAAATTTAACCAAGTTATTAATTCTTTGTAGGTTCGGCGATTATGCCCTATTCTACCATACCTTTTGCACTTAATTTCACGTTTCTCAATTTGCGATGGAATTCTCTGTGTCCTTCTATGCTCAGGCTGAGACCGACAATTAGGTGCATTAATGAGGCCATCATCATCTGGCAGGAACAGATTCATATCAAACATAGGAATAGGGTTTATCACTGCTTGGTATGCTTGTTGATACATCTCAACTTGGTAGTATTGATCGGTGAAGCATACGGTGAAAGGGACCTTGACTTGATACAAGCACAAGCATGTTTGCATGGTATTTTATCAATCTGTCATGCTCTGCACAAACAAATCTTGCCATGTAAATCTACAGCATATGATTTATCTTGCTCAATTACCTCAAAGCTCCAACCGCTAGATATGACAGCTTTTAAGTTACAAGAACACCTGATTGATTGTTAACTTTTTCTCTTGCTTGGGACATATCCGACCAACCATCTTATGAGATTCTTCGCATCGATCATGCATCATAACCATTATTTGTGTGCGTATGTGATCAACCATGGCTGCAACTGGCATAAATCGGGTTGGTTTAACCTAATTATTCCAACATTCTGCTTGATTATTATTTTTACCCCCAATCGATCTCTACTAAATAAGGAATTTGCCCAACATGGTGGGTCAGATTACATAATAAAGTCTTTGGCAAGCGGCGATGACTCCAAGATGTTGTCTATATGTCTTGTATACTCCTACCTTGTGGGCGTATATGCAACTTTCATAAAAATAGAACACTAATGTTTCTTGTTATGTAGAGGGTACTTCCTTAATACTTAAATTTAAAAAAATAGAACAGTAATGTGCTAAATGTTATGAATTAGAGTTTATTTCACATAATTATTTTGCAAACAAAGATAAAGTACACTTACTTATTTCTTAAAGTTATCCACTAAGTGTCTCAAGCAATATACATGGTGGCTATTAGAAAATATCATGGGAAGGGCCTTAAGAAGACCTGGATGTCGATCAAAGAAGAAAGTGAACCTTGATAAGCCAGGCAGATATTGAGAATCTAAAACATTTCTTAGCTTGAAGCAAAACTACTCCTAATTAATATTATTTTTAGAGTTAACAATTGCGTATGCTAGTGTATATAAGTCATCATTAGCATCCTTACTGACAGCACTGAATAAGCATCCTTTGTATTTATTTTTAATATGGGTGCCATCTAAAAACATCAATGGCTTGTATCCTATGAGAAAACCAATAAGCCAGGATAGTCTACAATACTTTCAAGGTTTGTTCTCTTCACAGTGTCACAGTGCCACCTCAACTTATCATGAGATCCCTTCTCAATGCCATGGTTGTCATGCATAGCTAATTCCCTATCCATGCTTTATGGTACCTAAGTTCCACACCGTATTCTCTATGGACATCTTTTGATATGATAAAGGGCCAATACCATAGCTCTGATCTCAATTTATTCTTTACAATGTTAGCAACCCAAGCCGAATTGGCTTTAGGAGGTCCCTCTGTTCGAAAATTAGCCTCACAACATGTGTGCTCTAGATTGCATTTTTGAATACCAAATAATTTATCAACTTCATGCCTCGATGCATAAATTCTCCATTTGCAATTTTCATTATGCAAATGGCTATGATTTTTTTGTTGTCATTGTTCTTACATTTAAATGACTAAAAAATAGACACTGTATAATTCTTAAGCATAATTTTGAACTTCTGAGCATCCTTGAATAACTGACCCCCTTCCATTTATGCAACTCCTCCATGCATCAATTGAGTTGCTAGTTAAAGCCAATCATTGTGCGATGCATTAGTCAAACCAATTTCCTTCTCAACTGCATCCCTTGAGGTTGACAAATGAAGTATAATTTCAAAAACAAAGTACAATTTTAATAAATTGAAGTATAAAACCCTAACAACCATAATACAATTTTTGATAATCCATTAGTAGAACACTTGAAGAATTAAACTTAAATAATAGAGTACAATTTTATGTGAAATGAAATACAATTTTAGATAACTGAAGTATAAATTTGTATAAAGTGAAGTACAATTTTGAATAATTTAAGTATAAAATCCTTCCAACTGCAGTACAATTTTGGGTAATCAATAAGTAGAACACATGAAATATAGAACTTCAATGAATAAAGTACAATTTTAGGTAAAATAAAGTATAAAATAAAGTATAATTTTTGAAAAAAAAACTAAAATTTTAAATAAAGTTTGGATAATCAATAAATAGAATACTTGAAGTATAAAACTTCAATAAATAAAGTACAGGTTTAGGTAAAATAAAATATAATTTCAAGAAGAAAAAAAATACAACTTTAGATAAAATGAAATATAACAAATTTAGCTAATTGAAGTACATGTTTAGATAAAATAAAGTATATTTTTGGAACAATTGAAATAAAATACTTCAATGAATAGATTACAGGCTTTGTAAAATGAAGCAAGCATAATTTCATAAAACAAAAGCACAATTTTACATATAGAAAAATATAATTTCAGAATATGTAAAGTATAAAATCCCAACAAAAGAAGTATAATTTTGGATAATAAATAAATAAAAATATTTGAAATGTAGAAAATCAATGAATATAGTACATGTTTAGATAAAATGAAGTATAATTTAAAAAAAAAAAAGAAGTATAATTTTTGAACATTTGAAATATAAAACTCTAGCAATTACAGTACAATTTTTGATAATCCATTAGTAGAACATTTAAAGTATAAAACTTAAATTATATAGTACAATTTTATGTGAAATGAAGTATAATTTTAGATAACTGTAGTACAAATTTGTATAAAATGGAGTAGTTTAAGTATAAAACTCTAGTAATTGCAGTACAGTTTTGGATAATCATTAAATAGAACACTTGAAATATAGAACATCAATTAATAGAGTACAAGTTTAGGTAAAATGAAGCATAATTTTAGAAAAAAAATAAAGTACAATTTTAGATAAAGTGAAGTATAATTTTCAAACATCTAAAGTATAAAATCCAGTAGCCACAGTACAATTTTGATAATCATTTAATTGAACACTTGAAATATAAAACTTAAATGATGGTGTACAATTTTTGTTAAATAAATAATGTAGAATGTTCTAAGTAGAGAAAGATTTTCAAATAAACGGAGTACAATTTCAGAATACTTGATATACAAAACTTTACAAACTGCAGTATAATTTAGATTTTGTGGAAGTATTACCTTAAAACATCACAGCTCTTCTTGGCACTGCTGCTTGATTCATCCTTTCAGTTTACTAGGATGTCAGCAATATTCATCTTTAATGTCAAATGCAATAAGACCATATTCAGAATATTTTCGTCATCAGTCAATATCACGTACAACCTTTGGTATGGAGCTATGTATTGCAAACAGAAGAGCTCGGCATTGATTGCACTCCATTTTCTTGTGAGATTAATATACATGTCCATTAAAATCATAGTATCCTTAATTGACATTATATGGAGCTAGTCTTTATAGTGGCAACTCCCCAATACTTGATTGAACACTCCAACTTCACTACTGATTGACATTATCAAAAAAATACAAGAAACTCTGAAGCAACTGAGAAGAAGAAGAAACCCAAAAATAATGAAGAAGAAACCCAAAAATGATGAAAATGAAAAGAGAAGAAGAAAATGCAGATGTCGGGTTGGTGGTTGTTGGCTCTCATGATTATTCGCATTCCTGCCATGGAGCTTGTTGCGTTTTTTCTTTTCTTTTTATTTCTAAAAATGATATTGCTATTGATAGGGTTTACTATTTCTTTTGTTTATGACAAAGGACTAAAAAAAATGAGTGAAAAATATTATACTTATAGGCATTTTTGTCAAATCAAGTGAGTAAAGAGTAAAGTCAAAAAATTCTAACAAAACTAAGGAGTTTAGTCTAAACAAAATCAAATGAGGACTGATCACAAAAATAAAAAGTGATTTTGATACTTTTAAATAAGTCACCCTCGATTTAATACATAAGTTTTGCTTTATTTTTTATAAATATTGAAACTCTTACATTTTTTCATATATTTTATTATGATTCTTCTTATATTGATTATGTTAATGGCGTTAGTGCAAAATTAATTATCGGCTTTTTAATACAAAAATTAGTGGAATAAGTTTTCTAGGTTGGAAATTATTTTTTATGAGATTCCTAAATATATAAATTTATTTTAGAATTTTTAATAATATTTACAAAAATAAATAAAATAAACATGTTTAGTCGTAGCAATACTTGAAAAATGATTCAATAGTAATACAGAACTACATACTTAGGGGCCGTTTACTTTGTGGCATGGAATGTGAGGTGATAGGATGAAATGAGGGATGAAGAATATGATTAGGATAATTTTATATTTTTTATTAGATGTTTACTTTATGGGATGATATGAATGATAAAATTAGATTATTATATTGATAATGTTTATATAAATATGAATTATAAAACTTGGATAAATTATAAAAAAACTAAAGTGCCTCTACTTAAAATATTTTTCTGTTTAGCATAAAAAATTTATTTTTCTCCATATCAATACAACATCCAACTATTTCTTCTTTTTTTCTATTTTTTCTCCATTCCAATACAATATTTTTACACAAATTATATACATTGATTTTTTTTAATTATTTTAATATAAATATATTTTTAATTATTTTTAAATTTTTTTATTGACGTCGCAATTAGAAATTATTTAAAATTACAGCACTAAAAGTGTGATAAAACCATCTCATTTCAAAGGTAGAATGGCTCATTATTCTAAAAATCTACACAATAACGAACCGAAATATTTTTATAGAATTTTTATCTTTTAAAGTAAATATGGATGAAGCAGGATGTGGGCTTCATCCTTAAAAAAAAGAAAAAATGGGCCCCTAATTCTTAGATTCTAACACATGCAAGAAAATTACTGGTGTCACACATATCCCATATTTGTTTATTTTAGCAAAGTTGGCGCAGACAAAAATAATTGAAAGGCGACAAGGTGTTAGTTCATTTTTAAGTTGTCCCATGGCTCGAAAAAAGGGTGAGATCCCAACTCACTTTCAACTAAGCAATAATTCAGGAAAAAGAAAAATGGAGACTTTTTTGGTTTTATGATTAATTTGCCTGTACAGGGAGGGGAATCAAATTCAAAAGCCTTGAATTTTGCCAAAGGTTTTTTCCACCCTGTCATTGTGAAAGGGTAGAGAAGCCACTAGAGAGTAGTTTTTTGTTTTGTTGCAAAGGATATAGGATAGATAAGAAGGAAGCAGAAAATAAAAATCTTGAAAAACAAAAAGTTGTGGCTGCAAATTTCCCAGTATTTTGCTTGCAACCCCACTACTTTAACCAATCGCATTCACACCTCTGTTTCTCTCCCACAAAGGGTTCCTTCTGCTGGGCTGCTGCCTATTTTGATTATAGTATTAACCTCAGGCAAATCAAGATTCACTCTTGGACTCCGAGAATTAAATTCTTTCACAGACACATGTAGGTGTTTGTCAAAATTAGATGCAAAGTAAAGTTAAAAGACAGGTTCTTTGATATCCATCCTTCCCAAGAATAGCAGCTCATATGTAGTTTTTATTGTCTATGATTTGAAGCCTTAAGCAGTGAAACCAATAGCAAACACCAAAAGGGATAAGACTATTTACAGCCCACCTCAAGAAAAGACAGAATTATGGTCTCTAGATAGCAGAGAAGTGTGTGTCTCTGTGCGTGTATATTGTGTGTGTGTGTCTTTTGGTGTATATTGCATCTAGATATCGGGGTAGTGTGATTGAATTTGTGTGTGTGAGTGTGTTTTGTTTTTCTTATTTCTGAGATTGGTGGGAATGTCAGGAGGTGGTTGCAGTATAGTATGGTTTAGGAGAGATCTGAGGGTGGAAGATAATCCAGCACTAGCTGCTGGGGTAAGAGCGGGGGCAGTGGTGGCAGTATTTATATGGGCACCTGAGGAGGAAGGGCACTTCTATCCTGGAAGGGTATCAAGATGGTGGCTTAAGCAGAGTTTAGCACATCTTGATGTCTCTTTGAGGAGCCTTGGCACTTCTCTTGTCACAAAGCGATCTACTGATAGTATTTCTTCCCTTCTTGAAGTTGTCAAATCCACTGGAGCTACTCAACTCTTCTTCAACCAATTATATGGTCAGTTTTCCAGTTCTCATTGCACAGGGACTTATAGTTCATTAATCTTGATTTCTAATTGAACATTCATGCTTATATGAAATTGAGTGGTCCAGTGTGTTCTGTTATGATTCTTGGGATTGTATAAAGTAATATTAAATCAGATATTTCATTTCATCTTTTGGGTATTTCATGTTTGGCATTGTTTACATTATCTATCATTATTGTTGCTGCTCATGTTATTGTTTTTTAATAATTAAGTAAAACATCAGGCCTAGTGAAGTGTTGTTTCTTTTTTGTCTCTGTTGGTAGCATTCTAACCGTCCTTTTTGTGTCTGGCTAGTAAAGTCTGCCTAACTCAATTGTACTACATTTACCTCATTTTGGGTGGAAGATGTGGAATCTTGTCCTCCTTTGTTGGTTTCTTTCTCCCAACTGTAAAAATAGACAATTTGGCTGCCTTCCCTTTGAGCTGTTAATTTTGTTCTCTTAATGGGTGTGCTATAATTGGTTGCTTACAGGAAACAAACACAGTTCTAAGAATATGTTTTCAATGTGGCCAGAATATAACGTTTTTATTTGTTTTACTTTAGATCCTATATCACTGGTTAGGGATCACCGAGCAAAGGAAGTTTTGACTGCTGAAAGTGTAGCTGTCCGCTCCTTCAATGCCGACTTGCTTTACGAACCTTGGGAAGTTCATGATCAGGAAGGTCGATCTTTCACAACTTTTGCTGGATTCTGGGAGAGATGCCTAAGCATGCCATGTGATCCTGAAGCTCCACTCCTCCCACCTAAAAGAATTATTTCTGGTACTACTGATTTATTTTACTTTTTCTTTGTTACCAATATATCAGGTAGTTGTATGCTAATAAATTTCACTACTCAAAAGAATAAGTTAATCTTTTTAATTTTGCTACTCCGATCTTTCAGTTTATATAGATAAAACTTTTATGATGAATAAATAGAGATAATGAATCTTGATTACTGGAACTATGTGGTAACATACTGGTAAAAAAACTCATTAATGTGAATGCATCTCAGTATGGTTGATCACAAACTACTGACATAAAAGATGTGCTTGAGCCATTGAGTGGCTTTGTGCTTGGCATGAAGGTAATGATGCAGTGATTTTACATAAAAACATTTTTCATATATGTTAAAGGGTAACAATTTCAATAAATACACGGTCTTCATTGCATTTCATATATTTTAATAGAGAACTCTGGCAAACCCAAATACTTGCTAATAATTTCTTTGTGCTTACAAGTTTTATATGCCTATGATTTTATTCCTTGCTTCCATCTTCTGTTTTGTATAGAACAGGTTATTTCCGTACTCCTAACTGATCCTCATTTGAATAACTTGCATCACTACTTTAACAAGAATATTGCATAATTTCAGTGATTCTTGAACTGGATCCTACACATTCCATTTTATTAGTTCTGTTGGATTTATGTGAAAAGACTACCATGGAAAGTTGAAATAGTAAAAATTAATCTGGACCTAAGTTAAACTTGCTTGCTCTTGGCCCTTGTTTTGCACAACTAAAATGTAAAAAGCAAAGTCGTGAGTGACTGAATTTGATTCTCTAGAAAACTGTAGCATCACCTAGACTACTTCTAAAGCTAAATCTTTCTAAAGGGCTTTAGCTATTGGTTCTGTGCTTGAAATGTGATTTTCCTCAAGTTGCTTTCGGATACTGCAGTTATTCTTATACTGGCTTTTGAATTATTCCACTTTATGCTAGTTCTAAGCCCTCCACCAGCTGGTGCCCTTTAATTTATTGATAAACTTCTAGTCATTCCTAATCATGTACCAAGTTTATTTAAAGTTGAACCTTACCTCTGTTTCTTAAGGGAAAAAAAAAGGTAAAATCAAAATTGTAATTGTTGAATACTAAAAACCAAACGGAGAAACTGCCAATATATACGTAGCAGTCTATGGAAATTGTTGATAAATTCAGTGATTCCAGCTGAAAATAAAAGTCCCGGATATTAAAGCAATTCCAAGGACTTAAGTAGAACATGAATTAAGCCCTCCTGGCTCCTGCAATAAACTTGTATTGATTCAGTGTGAATCCACATAACATGATGAACGTTCATGAAGAGAACCTCATGTGGGCATTAAATACTATGTTGATGGTTCTCTTCTGTTGATTATGAATCTTCAATCCTTGTGGTGCTTTACGTGGAGAGTCATTATTGTACGTGATATTGTTTGTGAATTTGTATTAAACTGCCCTTGCTCTCATCTAGGTGATGTGTCAAGATGTACTTCAGATACTTTGGTATTTGAAGATGAGTCAGAGAAAGGAAGCAATGCACTTCTTGCTCGGGCATGGTCACCTGGCTGGAGCAATGCTGATAAGGCCCTAACAACCTTCTTAAATGGACCACTCATAGAGTACTCAAAGAACCGTAGAAAGGCTGATAGCGCTACAACCTCATTTCTTTCTCCCCATTTACATTTTGGGGAAGTCAGTGTCCGAAAGGTCTTCCATCTTGTGCGCATTAAGCAAGTTCTCTGGGCCAATGAAGGTAATAAAGCAGGTGAAGAGAGTGTGAATTTGTTCCTCAAGAGTATTGGCCTGCGGGAATATTCGAGATACATGAGTTTCAATCATCCGTGCAGCCATGAAAGGCCCCTACTTGGCCACCTGAAATATTTTCCTTGGGTTGTGGATGAGGGCTACTTTAAGGCATGGAGACAAGGTAGAACTGGATATCCTCTGGTGGATGCTGGTATGAGGGAGCTTTGGGCCACTGGCTGGCTACATGATCGGATACGCGTGGTGGTCTCTAGTTTCTTTGTGAAAGTTCTGCAGCTTCCTTGGAGATGGGGAATGAAGTACTTCTGGGATACCCTATTGGACGCAGATCTTGAGAGTGATGCCCTTGGTTGGCAATATATATCTGGTACTCTTCCAGATGGTCGTGAGTTTGATCGCATTGATAACCCACAGGTATGAATTGAATATTTTTTTAATTCTCTTTTTTGGATAACTTCTAACCTACATGCCTCATCAAAACACTACTCTTTCTTCTTTTTCTAGTTTCCACAATATACTATTAGTTGATTAGATCATTGGTATGCTAGGACAAAACCCTGCAGAATTTGAGATTAGCTCAGGAAAGGCTCCAATTTCTGACCATCCTCCCACTTGTTTTACTTTACTACTCTTTTAGGTCCTATAAGATCACTTGATCTGATGCTGCTCTCAGTGTCTCAGTTATTTGATTTTCAAATTACATTTGCTTCATTCTTGTGCAGGCATCTACCCTATTTTTGCCTTCCTATATTCTTGTTTAATTAAAATAAAAAACTGGATCTAGAATATCTCCAAGAATTTTTTTAAATAAAAAAATCAATTCTGGAAAAAAAGAAAGGAAGCATTGAAAGTGAAGCAAAAGCCATGAGGCTGCAAATATTTCAAAATGAGCTGTGCTTCCTGTGGAGCTAGTGGTCACTGTTCCTAGAGAAATCTAAACAATTCAGCAGGCTGCTAATTTTTTTTGAATTTAAGGATTCTATTCTGAAACCAGCATTGAGTGATCAATGGTACAAGAATTTCACAGGCCTATGTGAGCTGTGTCTCTTTGTGATGCATATTTAGAAATTTGTCCTCAGCTTCTAACTCTCGTATATTTTTCTAAAGATGCCATGATCGTTAAGTGATTGTCTAGGCATACAAGCTCGCTTACCAGTGAACTTGTAATATACAGTTTTGTGCTTTCTAACGTGGGTTGGTTTGCTCTATATTTCTTTCGTTTTCACTTTTCTTTGTTTTCTGTGACTGTCCAATAGGATGGTTGCCCTTAAACTGACAAGTATTCAACTGATTCTGTTGTATCAAGTTATCTTAAAAGTCCAGTTAGAGACTTTAAATTATGATGATTCTACAAAATTCAACCTGATAAGGGGTTTAGATTCTCGCAAAGTTTGACAGCCTTCTCCAAATCCAAGTGTCACACTTTATGTTTCTCTCCTAAATTTTTAAGCCAAAGGGTGTCAAGTTTCTGTTACTGTTTTACAGTTTGAGGGCTACAAGTTCGATCCCAATGGAGAGTATGTCCGAAGATGGCTTCCTGAGCTTGCTAGATTGCCGACTGAATGGATACACCATCCATGGAATGCACCAGAATCTGTGCTCCAAGCTGCTGGAATCGAGCTTGGTTCGAATTACCCTCTTCCCATAGTTGAAATTGTTGCTGCAAAAGCCAGGTTGCAAGAAGCACTTTCCCAGATGTGGCAGCATGAAGCAGCTTCAAGAGCTGCCATTGAGAATGGAATGGATGAGGGACTTGGGGACTCATCTGAATCTACCCCTACTGCATTTCCTCCTGACATGCAAATGGAGATGGATAATGAACCTATCAGAAACAACCCGACAAATATGGTTATTCGCCGCTATGAGGATCAGATGGTGCCAAGCATGACTTCTTCTTTTATCCGGATTGAAGATGAAGAGACATCAATTGATCTTAGAAATTCAGCTGATGATAGCAGAGCAGAGGTACCATCAAATGTAAATGTAACAGAGGATCCAAGAAGAGAACCACACAGCCATGCTATTATGCAGCCAGATAGAACCAGTGATGCTTTTCCACAATCTAATTTTTCAAGAGGCCGTAGAAATTCTGAAGATTCCACGGCAGAGTCATCCAATAGCGGTAGAAGAGAGAGAGATGGTGGTGTAGTTCCTGTTTGGTCTCCCTCGAGTTCTAATTACTCGGATCAATTTCCTGGTGAGGATAATGGTGTTGGAACTGGTTCCTCTTACTTGCAAAGGCATCCACAGTCTCACCAGCTATTTAACTGGAGACGGCTTTCTCAAACTGGGTAAGCTACAATTTTTTGTCTGATTATGGAATATGATAACACAGTTTCAAATTGCACATCACCCATAATGGTTAGTAGTCTGAGCCTCCAGTAATTGAACAACAAGCAAAATACTCCACAATCTTCCCATGCTTTGAAAATTCTAAGAAACCATAAATGTTTCTTTATCATTAACATTTTCAACACTAGAAAGAGCTCAGATTTCCATTTTGTGGTGATAATTGTTTATCGAAAGGAATGATTTTTACTTGTTGGACAAACTGAAGAAAGAGAATTGGCTTCTCATCAAAGAATGCTAGTTTAGGGAAATTATTCTGAGGGATTTTGTTTTGTTATCCTTTGTCAATTCCTATTTCCTACACATGCTAGCAGATGATGCCCGCAAAGAACTTGTACCGCTCTTGGACTCAACGCCAAGAGGCAAGATATTGGCGATAGTGGTCTGTGTGATGGAACCAGCATCTATTCTTTACACAACCTTTTCTGCTTTTTCCGCACACTAGTCTGACTGGATCAACAATCCATTCCAATGGTGTCTACAATTTTTCTAATTGTATCAGGTGGTTCATCTGCATCCTTTGCTTGTTTTCATGTTGTACAATATCTGCAGTTATGCTGTATAGTCTGTATGTATATATGTATTGTTCTCACAAGCTCAGACAAGTATCAATATAGGAATGTGCAGTCTTCCAATAAATGCAGGTTTTTGTCTTGTGTATTCTATTCTATTACAATTGCAAATGATATTCTACTCCAAATTGTTTGTGGACGAAAAACTCAGCTCTATTTCCTGGGCATCGGTACTGTTTGAACTGCAAAATTTTTCCCTGATTGTTCCAATGGTCCAGTTTCGTGGTACAGGGGTTGTCTCTTTTAAATTGCAATGAGGATGTCAAACGAGCAAACATGGCACCATTTTTGCAACTTCACACAATTCATTTTTCTGTTCTGCATTACGGACATTATACTGTCAGTCCGTCTAGTTTGCAGTTCAGATAAAGAAAAGGGAATTATTCAAGATCTTGTTCTTGAATGAAGCATTAGAAAAAGGCCTGAGCATGGGTCAATAAGAAAACATTACATGAAATTAACTTTAAATTGAACTAGAACGATTATCTCATTTAAAATTTAAAAACTAGTATCTAGAGTATTACAAAATAAATGCAATACCAAAACTATCCTCGGGATGGGCTGGTGGAGAAAGGGATCAAAATGGAATTTTTTTTTTTTTTTTTTGCGTTGCTTTAAGAATGTGATAATCCCAATGTTTGTTAGTTTGAGAACTTACGTGCTATGTTACTGCAGAATATTTAATAAATTCACTTTTTACGAACTCTTGCAGAGAGCTGTAAAAACATAAATTCAAGACTTCAAAATATCAACTCCTATACAGCGTAGCGAAATAGCACTTGTCTGTGTAAAAGAGTACTTTTTTATTTGTCATCTTTAATAGAGATTTTTCGATTCAAAATTTATAGATTTTGTATGAGTTCCTCTTCAGTCTATTCAAAATATGATCTAATTTCATAGCCAATCCAAGTTAATCCAACCTATCGACACTCATGAAACTCACCAGATTCACAATTTATCTACTCTATGTCCGAAGCAGTGCGGTGTGATATTTTTGTCACTCAGTCCAAAACTGTCCGGTTAGGTGGGATGTTTACGGTATGGGTTGAGTGGAAGACAATAGACAGTTTAATTTAAACCTAACTTAATGTACCTAAAAATGAATTTACCAAATACTCCCGCGAAGCAACAGAAACTAAGATATTTTAGTGTGTAAAAAACATGCAAGTGAATCGGAAATAGATCGATAGATCTCCAAGCTTATAATTTAAAGTCGACATAAAATTATTAAAAATAACATGGCGGGAGGCTTAGATGTGTTCTGACTTGGGATAATTCAAGAATTAAATTACTTACAAAGTAAGATACAATCAAGGTCTTTAGGAACATAAAAATATATCGGGAATGTTTTGTCATGTTTTTATGGATAATTTTGATATGTGTTTTGGGAAAATAAATTTTGAGAATGACATTGAAGAATATGAATGTAATATTAGGAAATGCGATGAATTTTTGTTTATATTTTTGGAAAAATAGGAAGAAAATATTTTGAGAATTTTGGTACATTTATTTATATTTTTGGAGGGATTATTTTTTTATTGTAATGTCAAAACAATGCCTTTTTGTTGGGTATTTGGAGTGAAAATAAAATTAAGTAATATTTTTATTGTAAGGATAATAATATATATGATACATATGTATGTATATAGGTATTTTGGAAAAATCTATTTTGACATTTTTGGAACCAACATGGATACATATTTGGTTATGTTGTACCAAAATATCAATTGTAGATTCAATCTTTAAGCTAATTCTCTAATTTTTTCCTTTCAAATATGATTTTGTAAATAACTCCAATTCGAGGGCTTCGCATCTTAATCTCGGATCAAATACAAAAAATATATGAGTTCCGTGAAGAACATCTTGAACACCGTGGATCTCTTTAAATTTGATTTGAATAAAATAATACCAATTCGAAGGCTTCACACCTTAATCCCGAATCAAACTTTAAAAATATATGAGTTCCGCAAACAATGCCTTGAATGTCGTGGATCTCCTTGAATTCAATTGAGATAATTGCTGGACTCTTTCAAAGCTCCTCTCACTTGCTAAAATTTGTGTTATGTGTAGAATGAAATTTGGTCACCCCCTTTATATAAGCACTTGATAGGAAACTTTTAAATTGACTTGAATTCCTTCGACGATTATCTCTTTGATAAGATAATATCAAATATAAAAAGATAATATTAGATATTTTCTATTTGATAATATCAAACATAAAAAGATAATATCAATATCAAAAGATAATATCAAACATCTTTGATTTGATTGGTGCATGAAATAAATACTTTATTTTTGACACTTGTCAATATTTGATTTGTGTATAAAATAAATACTAAATCATTAATTAAAATTAACTATTTATCTT
>JACGDI010005285.1:516205-535035 GCA_014898725.1 Jacaranda copaia | reverse complement strand
ACATACATATATATTCATATATTCTCAAGCCCTAAGACTCAAGTCTTTAAGCTTTAATTTCTTGCTGCGACGACGTATTGCTACCGTAAAGGTCCTGTACCTCTTCAAAGTATCAAGTCATCAAGTCCTTTGATATTGGAGTCAAGGTTCGGGTTTCAAAGAAATTTCGTAGTATCTTTTACCAAGTCAAGGGATACTACACCATATATCCAAGAACAAGCTTTAAGCCCTTAAATAATATATATACTGGGAGAAGAATCAGGGGATTAGTTTTGTTAGGGAATTTATATTTTTTCTCTGATAAATTGTAATTCTCATATATTAATTTTTTATTTTTATATAAATTTAATTTGTCCATTATTTTTCTTTGTCTTGTGATTTAATTTTGCAGACAACGAAATTTTTGTGAACAAATTCCATGAAATAAATAGAAATTTTAAATTAATATTTAATACATTATTTTACACATGTCACTTTTCAATTAACCAAAAATTAACATCTTTACACATTGCTATCGCTTTTATCTAGAATATCAACTTGTGATCCCACAACAAGTGCTTATTTCTTCTACAAATAGAGTGTAGCTTTAGTCATTTGACTGGATACATGTTATTTGTTAGAGGAAGTTTGGCTAAATCTATTTAAAAAAATTTATAAGTTACACTAAGTTGGAGAGTAGGTTATGGGGGGAAATTATAAATATCTTTTCATATTTTGTATCTAAGTACTTCATTTAATTTCCTTTGCAATATTGGGCCTTGGTGGTATTTATTATGCACTTTTGGGACCTAAACCCTAATCCATAGGATAGTCATAGTATAGTCTTTTCCAATACTGCCTCCCGTAGGAGTCTGGGTTTAACTTTTTGTATTTGACAAAATTACCCTATGATATTTAACAATAGAACTCTAAATCATTACAAATTCTTCTTGAAGCTATCCTCTTCTTATAGGGTTTCTCCCATAATCGTCAAACTCTATTAAAAGAAAAATTAATTAAGTACCACGTTTCTTTTATTCAAGTTTTCTCTTTTATTTTTACACTAAAAAAACAATAAATACAACATTATCCTTATCATCTAATTATAAATCATGTTTCTTCTTCTTTTAATATGAAATTTTGCTAGTCTCTACTCTTCTAAAAACTATATTCAAGAAGTCCGGCGATGATAACAAAAGTGGTGATAGCTTAAAACATAATACTTTATGCCAAAAAGGTTAACTACTCTCCTTTATTCCTTTGCTTAGACATTGATGTACGGTGGTATTGTTTAATAAATTTTGGTGTGGATAATGTTGGGTCACCAAAAATGAAAATTTGAAAAAAAGCAAGATCACTATAAACGAAAAATTGGAGAGTTTTACAAGCAATTATGTCCGATTGAATTGGTGCAGACTTGTGTGTTCAATAAGGCTTTTATGTATACAATAGCCTCTTTTTTTCAACCATTGAATAATTCATGGACAAATAAATATTTGATAGTAAAAAAAATTATTAATTAACTATTTTCTTACACCGTTGTAAAATAAAAATTAAAAATAGTAGGGGAAAAAAATTGAATTATAAGACATAAGCAATTTATCATAAAATATTTTATTTTAAGAATTTTATACAAAAAGATAATTTGATCATTTAAAATACTTTCATTTCATTCTCATTTATTATTGTTAAATACCAATCATGATATTGAAATCAAGTAAGGAATGTCGATTCCATTCCTTTCTCATTCTTTATATATACCAATTATAGCATAAATCATACCAACATCATTCATTTCCTAAAATTATTTCATTCTCATTTAATTGTATTCCTGCATTCCAATCCCTGACTTAATGTAAGGGAGGGCATGGGAATTGGGATTGGGCACTACAAATTAATGTCAATTGGGTACCCCAATAAAATTAGATATCCAAATCCAACTGATTCGAGTACTCGACGGGTTGAGAGTCCAGGTCCAACTTATTCCCTAAGAAATGAATTCACACTACGGTGAAAATTGTGAATATGAAGCATGACATAGTTCTATGTTGATTTTATTAATAGTTCTCCAACAGCCATTAATGAAGCAGCAAGCGCTAAATTGTTTATTGACATAAAAAATAAACTTAGCAATTAGCATAATCTCAGGAAGTGCGGAAAAAAATTAAAAAATAACTAAAAATTAATGAGTGCTAAATTGTTTATCTGGCATAAACAAAACTAAACTCAGCAATTAGCACCATCTCAGGAAGTGCGGAAAAAATAATAATAACTGAAAATTTTTGGCATGTTCTATACTTCACACCTGTATTAAAATTTTTGTAGTATAAATTAAATAAAAATATATATTTTATATAATATTAATTTCTTAATTATCAATTTTTTTATTGCAATTAAAATATAAAAAATAATCATATGTATTAGTTATACAGAATAGAAAATAAAAATAATTTTTTTTAAATATCACTTAAAAACTCATGAAAAAAGACTGATACTTTTATTAATAGCATAAATAACAAACGTCCAAAAAAGTAAAAAAAAATATAAAATAACCAAAAAATATAAAGTGCTTTGGGGTTGGGCTCGCGGCCTCGCACCACGGCAGGAAAACCCTAGAGAAGCCAAAGCAGTTATAAATAAATGATGGTGAGCTCCGACTCCTCAGTCTCCATCTTTCTCACGGCGTCCAATTTACGCAAAATCAAGCCTGAAATTTACGGCAATAAGCAGATTAATCCATCCTCCGGTTGGTTCGATTTATTCTACAATATAGCTTACTAAAAAGTCTGTAAAAATCACTATTTTTCTCCCCTTTTGAATTGTATTGCCTCTTCTTTCAGCTGCAAGTGGTAAAGATCATCTGGTGGTCTATTTTCTTGATGGCCTTGTTCTGGGGGCATATATTCACCGTTTTGCCCAAAGCCTTCAGATAGCCCGGATCTTGTTTTCTCCTCATATTTTCTGGGTTCGCTCGCTTTGGTATATTTCTTCCCAAATTTTCACTTCCCAATGAGGTATTTTTTTAATAATTATTTTCAATATGGTATATGGGTTCGATATTTTGTAATCATATTTTTCGTTTTTTTTTAATGGCGTAATAATGTTTTCTTCAGTTTATATATAGGATATAATTTTATTTTTATTTTACAAATGTAGTGGAGGTGTATTCCAGATGTGGATGCTAAACTTGAAGTTTGGAAAATGATCAAATTTGGCATTTTCTTCCATGCTTTTCTTTATTTATTTGAATTTTTGAAACGAAAAAAGGCAAGTTGATTTTGCATCCAGAGTCCCTTTCTTACAAACCCAAAACATTATTAGCTATATATGAAATTCACTCAATACATAAAGAGATTATATGTGAAAATCTGGCAATGGATGGGAATGTAGAACGCCTTACACATTTTTGTGCTTGACAAAAGTGCATAAGCGTTATATTTTATTTTGCAAAATAGCTTATCATCTGGATTCGATATATTCTACGACGTAGCTTATTAAAAAGTCTACAAAATTTACAGTTTCCTTTGTTCTATTTATTTATATTTTCGTTTGAATTATAATGCCTCTTCTTTCGGCTGCAAGTGGTGTAGATCATCTTGATGGTCTATTTTTCTTGATGGCCTTGTTCTGGGGGCATATATTAATAATTTTTTTCCCAAAGCTTTAAGATAGCCCAGATGTTTTTTCTCCGTATTTTCTGGGTTCGCTCGCTTTGGTACATTTTCCGTTTACCCATTTTTCTTTTGAATTTTAATGAAATCAACTGGTTCTAGATTTTCTCTTCCAATATGGCGTACGGGTTTGGTGTATTGGCTGCAAACGCCTTGAGTTAGTGTCCAGTTTGGCAAAAATTCCATGTTCAAACTCGACTTCTTTGAAAAATTATGAGCTTGAGCTCATTATGCTCCTAATTTTAGATTTAAGCTCAAGTTCGTTGATAAATATTGAGCTTGATCGAGTTTGTCAAAAATTCCAGGTTCAAACTCGACTTGTTTGAAAAATTATGAGCTCGAGCTCATTGTGCTCCTAATTATAGATTCAAGCTCAAGTTCGTTGATAAATATTGAGCTCGAACCCGTTGAATTCACTAGATGTCGAACCACAATTGAACTAGAGCTCGACCTCAATTTGAGCTTAGCATAATTTTGCCAAGCTCAAATATAAATGCATATTTTTATACTTTATAACATAAGAGTGAATTTGTAAGTATATGATGAATTTGAAGTTGGAAAATTAGACCTAACAAATATGTATTAGTCAATTTAAATTGCATATACTATATACATAAAGTGACAAACAATAATATAATTTTAGAATTAAAATAAAAATATCAATAATATTATTATTGCTTCTATATGTCCAGATTGGGGCAATATTATTAAATATAAGCAAAATAATCAACGACTTATTGATTGTTATAATAATTATTTTTTATTAAGTAATCATATGTTTTATAGTCATGCAAGTTACTAAAAACTTATTAATTTTTAGATTTATAAATTCTAAGTAAGTTAATAATTTTCAAAATTTGAACATTAAAATACAAAATCGAACTCTTTAAGATAATAATAAATTATCATTTTGTACTTGCAATATTAAATCTACAAAAAATAATACGTTAATCTTAAATAAATAGTTATCATATTATATGTGTAGTCAAAAAGGATATCACACAGCAAGTTAGTAGTATAACTAGCCACATAGAGATATGGTCATATGATAAACCTATATATATTTTTGTAAAATTATTTGAATAAAAAAAATTATATTTCATCAACCCTATCATGCTATTATCTTTTACAACTTAGAAATTAGTATATTACAATTTATTAATTATTATTTAGTAAGTTATATATAAGTGAATAAATAAATCACAGTTTGAAAATTATTTCAATACATGGGATACATTTTAAGTATTATTTTTGTATATTATTTAATACTTGTATATTACATATATAAATACTCGAGCTCACGAGTTGGCACATGAGTTTTGAGCCATTATATTAAATTTTAAACTTAGCTTGATCCCAAACTTAAGTTTGATGGGCTCGACTCAAGCTCAAATAGTCTTGAGCTTTCTTATGTTGAGACGAGTCTACTCGAGAGCCTATTTAGCTCAACTTGCACCTTTAATTTGGTGCAATGACGTAGGTTTTGGCAGATGTGTATGAGTACTATGTAGTTTGAGGTTGAATAGGAGTTCGATTTGCTCAGGATTGAATCTACAAAATAAGGCACGTGTTAGGTGTATTGAGGTAGCTATTGACTAAAATCTTTCGATACTTAAGTTTGAATTGAGTTTTGGAAGGATAATAGAGAAAGCATAGGGCAATTTGAGGGCTAAAAGGGTGTATATGAGTTCAGTGCTAGAATTAGGTATTTATAGGTAAGCAAATTCAAAGTCAAAATGATTGGATTGCCTCAACTAAGTATAGGATGCCCATCCTTATCATAAAGGCAACGTAGTTCATTTAGGATGAACAAATAGGGATGGCACTAGGTTCAGGTAAGACCCAAACCCACCCTAAACTCGCCCTCGCTTGTGGTAGGTTTTGAAAGCATAAATGGGGTCTTGGGGCAAGTCTTAGGTTTTAATTTTTAAGCCTAAACCCTCCCCAGACCCGTCCCGCTAGATATTATATATATTAATTTTATTTATTATATGTATATTTTATTTAGTGTATATTCATATATATATATATATATGAAAAATGTGAATATTACATATATGTTCTATATAAAAAAAATATTGTCATAATAATTAACTTATACATTCAATATGTATATATAAGTAATAATAATGTTTGCAATTTATTGTTTTTTGAAGACCAAAGCATGCATATATAATATTTAAATAATAAATTTTTTGTTAATAATATTATTTTCTCATATTATGAAGTTATAGTGATGTTTTTTTTTAGAAGAAATATTTTTAATTTTTTAAAACATTTTAAATGGGACTAACGGATCCAACCCACTATATAAGAGTTCGGGGTAGGGCTAGTCCTGTATTTTGTCAAACCCACCCTAGGTCCAACCCATTGCCATTCCTATGAACCAACAAGTCTATTCCTTGCTGCCTGAACAGAACTTTATGTTGCCTAAAAGCTGGAAATTGTGGAAGGCAACATGCTATGTGTAATTAATACGGAGGAATTAACCAGGGGATAATATTTAATGCGACAAAGTACATTTTATGTCATACATGTCCTGTATTTAGGGTGGCTGCTTGGTTCTCAACCAATGGTCGTCGACATGTTGAGGTCGGGTAGGCATCCATTAACTACGTATCGTCCTGAGCAAACAAGGGCTCAAGTGCATCAATCTCATCAATCCCTAAGAATGATCGACTTAAGGGCGGTCAACTAAATGCATGGCAAGAGTATGCCTTTTTGTTGGTTAGGATGTCTCCAATGTTGTGCACTTAAGCTTTTATTCGAGTTTGACCAACCTTATGATCATGTCCTTTAGCAGACTAAGAATCATTAGAACTAAGGGAATGATTTACTCCACCTCAAGTGATGAGACTCTGGTAGCACGATCCAACCATGATCTAAGGTTGAGAGATTGAGCCTTATAAATGGTCTTTCATTTTTGTGACATTGGCTAGGGATGAGCCAGATTACGGTCAGGTTTGACAATATTTGTCTTGAGTCTTCCTACTTCTTGGATGGTTAGGGAGAGTGACATGTGGTGGCTAGATGAATGCCTAAGAAGTATGAAAATTTGCAGATAGTACATCAAGCCCACCAAACCTCCTTAGAATACAAAGCATGTGAAATAACAAGCTATTGGGTAATTATTATCTGCACAGTTAACCACTTTTGTCTCTTCACATTTCCAGAGACAGAAGTATAAAGTGCAACCATGATACTTTTTCTTTTACAACTTTTAGAATTCTCCCATTCCTCTTCACTTTAGCTTAACTCAAAGCTTGAAGGTTCAATCAACTTTCTTTTTATAGCCCTTGCTTTATCTCTTAAGAAATCCCTCTTTCTTGTCTAGTTTATTTCTTTTATTTTCCTCTTCTTTATTATTTCATCATGAGTTTGATAAGTGATAGCAAGTTGGAGTGGATCAATGATAATGATGAGATTGTAATTGAGATAGTTTTAACCTTTTCTAAAGGGGGCACTAGTAGGGAGAACATAGACCTAGCCTATATAACGAACACTAAAGTCAATATAGGTATAGGGGAGATGGGTTAGGCAGATTACATTGGGGTTTAACCCAATTAAGGAGTAAAAGGTTAAGAAGATGAGGGTGAGGGTCTATCTACAAAGGTCACATTGGGGGAGGGGTCATTTTTTGTAGTCGAGGACTTAATAGATTTGATGAGGGAGATTGAGCAGGTAGCTAAAAGGGTGCGATCCCATTGATCCAACTTAAGAAATTGAAATCCATCGTGCAAAAGTTTGAACCTTTCTAGCTAGAATTTATTAGGTCCTAATTTCATGTTCCTTTCGAGTTTGAACTCATAATCCTTGGCTCTGACCAAAAAATGAATAAAGCCCTCAAAGACTGCTTAGCTATTCACTTGGTTACTTTCTAATGTGGTCTTTGGTTTTTGATTGTAAGAGAAATCAGATTTTTTGCACTAAAGGATTAGAATGTACCCAACATGACTCATCCTAAACTCATAATCATCAGTATACGCATTTGTGATGGTGGCGAAGGCATACAAACAAGCTTTGCCACTTAATAATTTTATTGCTTTATTCCACATATTGACCTCCAGTAAATTGACCACTACGTTGGAGGTTGGCTTATATTATATCATAGCTTGCACGGATCACAAAATTCTGAATGCTAACTCTTGCTCATATGGAAAATCAAGAAGATTAGGTGGTTGTTTGTGAAAGTCCTAAGGGGTGAAGGTTTTAGGGTGTCGAAGTAATGGGTCTCTGACAAGATCGACTTGAGTGGACAGAGGTCCACATCTTAGAATAATAAGTTTCCTAATTGCTGATTGAGATGGATTGGTCGATGCTTTCAAATTGGCGGTTAAAGGTATCTTGGTATTTGTTGGCCTCTTGCTGGCTCGATCCATCATTATTTGTGGCATACAGCTCGATAGTTACTTTTTTCTTTTTAATATTTACATCTTTATGTAGCCAAGTGCCTAATTGATTACCTTTTTTGTGCAAGTTAAACTTCACTAATAGATGCCCATTTGAAGAAATTGGCAAGGATCTAATCTAGTTAGCTTGAGGTCTTAGGATCTTAACCAACAAAGTCAAAATTTGCAGCCATTTACAACTATATTGTTACTCTTTTTGGTTGATCGATAGTTCCTCGTCACCAACTTATTCAAGTGGTGGGTCAAAGTCTACTATTAGTTCAAAGAGGCCACTTGAAACGACTGGTGGTCACATACCTCTTCCCCAAAGAAATTGACAACAAAGGATAAAGGGAAAGTAAAAAGTTCAAGAATAGGGTCTAAAGTCCGGCCATCTTTGGGGATCCTTAACTCTAGATGACAAGCTCTCTTCTGAGACACTAAAGGAGCTTTTGAAGATACAACTTCTCTACATTTGATGAGTCGAGGTTCAACAATGAGCAAACTAGCATCAACAATACACTTGCTTGATCGATAAGGGGGAAAATGGTTACTTGGTTTGGATGGTCATACAAATGAGTTTATTTGAGAAAAACCAAGAAAAAATCTCGACCTTTTGAGCTTAGTTGGTTATGCGATGCCTAGGTCATCATTTAAATATAGTAAAGTTATTGACCTCGATTTAGTTTTCTTACACTACGAAAGATCATTCTTAATTGACCCCACTCTTTCTATTTCAAACTAGCCAATGGGGTAGAACTTGTACTAAAGGTACAAGATGCCATTATTGTTGGAAATTTAGAAGTGTTTATGCTTGTGCTTGTGTCAATTACCAGAACCAAGATAACATATAATTCTCAATAGAAAATAACTTGAGATGTTCAGTAGGAATCACAAAGTTAAATAACACTGAAGAGGGAGGATCCTACTTATTGAGTTGAACATAATATATTAAAACTGAATTGAGGCCTGTGAAACCACAGTTTCCTTAAGGCTTTATTCGTCCCTCAACTGGTGCATGAAAGAATCCGACGAATAGCCTCCCAAGATACAACGATTCCTCCACAGTCAAAGGCGGCACTCTAATTGGCTATGACATCGAACCTAGTGATTTAAGACTCTTTCTTTGAAATGATGTTACAATGTACTATGTAAACAGTATGTATGCGAAGGTACTTGTGAATGTGTCTCTCTTTCTCTATTTCTCTGTCTCTATAATCCCCCATCCTAACTAGTCCTATTTATAGGTGTTACATGGCTATATGAAGAAATATAGTTTAATTAGGTCTCATTACTCCTTCTTAATGAGTAATTAATCGAGCAACCTAAAAGTCTAAGAGTGAAGAGTCACTCCTTTAATAAGGTAATTAACATTTGACAAGTGAAAAGACATGCAAGTCATCTCAAAGGTCATCCTTATAGATGGATTGATTTGACCTTTGGTTTGCCCGCAAAATTGCTTTCCAAGTGGCTTACTTTAAACTTCATTTTCTCATTCAAACTTTCATTATTTTGGCATGTAATTATTAATATCTCCTCATTAAAATGAATACAATTAACATATGTCTCTTTGAATTCTTTCTTTCACACTAAGTTGGTGGTTCATATGCTATATTCCAAATTCTACAATTGCCTGACTATAATGTTTGGAAGGGTAAATTGGAGCACATAGAGGGTGACACCATCGAGGTTTTGTAAGAAAAATTAGAGAACTTGGGGTCCTTTAAGTTCTTGATCGAGAACCTCTAGATGGGAAAGCCAATGAAAAGCTGCTCATTATTGGTGTGGAGATCAAGAAGCTGGCGACTAAGGTTTAGGACCTCTAGGTTGAATAGGTGGTTGTCCAAAAGAAGAGAAACTTAGATAACTTGAGGGATGGGGCAATCTATGCCAAGGCGACCTTTCGCCAAGCTTTGCTATACTATGTTAAGAAGTTGCCTAAGAAGTTTATTCACAACTCAATTTTTGATGATCAAGCTACTTGATCAGGGTGAATGGCCAAAAATTTAACTTCGACCATGCCATTATCTAGCTAAACTTGGGGTGTCCTCAATTTCAACGAGACTCAACTAAGTTTTAGCCTAAATGATAACCTTTAGCCCTTTCTAAACAACGATGGTGAGCTCGACGAGGCTAGGAATAAGCACGAGAACTGATTTGAGTTCTTACTCCCTATTGTTCAACAATTAATGTTTGCTGCTCGAGATAAGGTGTGGTAAGTTAAGGAGAGAGCCAGCTCTTCAATTGTTGGTCCTAGAGAGGCCAATTTGGTGGAGTTGCACACCCCCAACCTCAACCTTGGATGCACAAGATATTTCTCTCTCCTATCAACCTTGGCCTTAGGTACTTTGAAACAGAAATAGGGTTGATGGGGAATCTAATCAATGTATCTGTTGTTTTTTCCTTCAATTTTATGTTATGTACTCTTGAAATTCTAGATGTACTCTTGCTTTTGATGAATGAAATTTTCGTTTTTAACTTTGCATTGATTTCTTTTAAGATTTCTCTCACTACATATTTCTTCTTTGCTTGATGATGAGGTAGACTTTGGCCATGTTTGGTTACAAATTGCCAATTCATTGTTCAACTTTCAAAATATAAACAAATATATTATACATATTCCTTAATCTCCCTCTCAAAATTTACCCAAAAAGGCTCAAAACACATTCTCAATTCATTTTCTACACATTCTCCAGTATCTAGCCTTCTTATTTTTTGTTCCCCCTATCTAATCTATACATATACATACATAAATAATTTTAAAATATCAATTTCATCCTACCAATTCAATGCAAAAATTTTTGATATGACATTTTGTTCCCTTCCATAACATAATTAAACAAATAATTTTCTCCGAAAATATTCTTCACCTACCACCTAAAATAAAAACACACAATTATCATATTCCCCAACCTTACTTCCCAAGAACAAATATTTTGACAAAATACTCCAATTTACAACCAAACATAGCCATCATTCAACTGATCATTGAGCAAGAAATAGACAACTAAACAACAAACTGAATCTATAATTTAATATCATGAAAATGTGCCACACTTGTGCATGGTCGACAACCAAAGGCACATGCCTTAAGCATAAAAATTGCAATATTAAAATTGATATTGGATTTTATCTATATGTAGTAAGAACAATCCAATAATAGTTGAAAGTAAATTGAAATAATAAGAATGACTCATTAATGGTTGAAAGTAGGGCTATCAATGGGTTAAATTCGAATTGGATCATGCTGGATTCGAATTTGAATCCAATAATGATATGCCATATTTGAATCCAACTCAAGATCCTATAGAATTTTGACTGTTATAACCATATATAGATCCATATAAAAATAGGATATTGGAAAAAGATTCAAATTTTAATACTCTCAAAAATCATATATTTATTATTTTTCTAAAAAATTAGTAGAATCTAAATACAAAACACTCATCTTTAAAAAAACATACACAAAACATATTAATGAATAAATTTTTAAGTCCATTTATCATATAAAAGTAACAATAGAATATAACTTAATCATATTCATTTGTCGTATAATTGTATTTTAGGTTCTGCTACTGATAATAATACTTATTTGATATTATAAATGCATATATAATTGATTTTTCAATCAATTAATAATAAAGTTAAAGTTTTATAAAAATAGAAACCCATTTCGATCAATTTGAGATTTGCATTGCATTCTTTATATCACAACATTCAGCTCATGCTCATTATTTTTCGTACATCATTTTTCTTTATAAAAGTAGAGAAATAAGTTATGCAATTATGATGTAAATAACATCTAAATCTAACATTTTATATGAAAATCAATTGATTTGATATATTTTATAGGAGCTCATTATTTTTTTCATCCAAATATTTATTTTAGCGTTGCTATAGAACCCTATATATGGATAATATTATATATATACGTGTAATACTATATATATTCAAATTCGTATTATTAATAAATTTAATTGAGTCAAATTCATATTCACTCAATTTATTTCAAATTATGAATTTTTTTACTCAAATCATATCTATCGAATTTTTTATCGATTGAAAGTTTTAAATTATCAAATTGAATTCGAATTAAAATTCCCTTGATAGTACAGGTGAAAGCAAATAGTGATGACAGTACCAGATGAAAGCAAATAGTGATGGGCCTGCAGTATAGGCATGCCCACAACTTACTCGGTTTGATGTGGCACCCACACCATGTCATAATCTTCAAGAAATTAATTCCCTTTGGTTTCATTCCATAGCCCTTATTTTTATTTTTTACTATTTTAAAAATAAAATATATAATTTTTTACATATTTTTACTTAACATTATTTTCATTTTCATTTTCGAAACATATTTTTCAATAATCTATATATCTTATTTCAATAATCTATATATATATATATATATATGTCTATTTTTTCTTTATTCCTTTATTTTTATTTCTCTTCTTTTACAACCTATTAAACATAACATAATCATTATTTTTTCAACAATTCATCCAAATACAAACTTATTTTTAACTTATTTCCACTAATTAACTTTTCAAATTTTAGAAATGATGGAAATAAAAATTGAAAATAAAAATAAAACCAAACGGGGCCTCAAAGGAAAGATTTGATTAAAAAAATCTTCTTATCTATATCCAAAATGTGGCAGAATGTTTGACTGACCAACACAATTGGGCATGCATTGCGAAAGAATCCATCTAGATCTACAGGGGCCAAGCTATAGGTGCGGAGCCATATTCAAATCTGTGCAAGAATTCAAGGACCACAAACCATATTCAACATGCATTGTATCTTAAAATTACAGCCACTGGTGTTTGCCAACTGAGAATCTTCTGGTCGTCAAGTTCTGAAGGTAGTGAAATGAAAATATTGTGAGAAAATTTTAAGTTGCATTTATGTTTGTAATTGTAGATGTCAAAACTTATAATTGTTATAGGCACTTGCCATCTAGCATATAATATATAGTAGAGGTGGCCTAATTTTGATGATTTAAGACTTCTGATCGAATAGATGAGATTCATGAGATTCTGGATTTAGATGAAAATACAATAGTCTAGATTTAGATTTAGATTTAGATATGAATTTGTAGGGAAAGATGTTATAAAGTATAAAATATTCTTCTAGGGCTTATAAGGTGTGAAATGTTATTTTTAAATAAAATTTTTCAAAGCGTTCAAATAAAATAGAATTATAAAACTTAGACAGAGATTAATAATGATAATTTACAATTCACATAATCAAAACTAAAAGAGTTCACTTAGGGTCTGTTTGGTTTCATTTTCAAAACTCATTTTCACAATTTCTATTATTTTAGAAATGAAGCACATCATCACTTTTTACACATTTTCACCCAACATCATTTTTATTTTCAAAATGCATTATCTAATAACCTACATATCTTCTCTATTATTTCTATATCTCTTCAGCTGCAACGTATTAAAACCAATATAATTTTTCAACAATCTATCCAAATATAAATTTATTTTCAATTTATTTTTGCTAATTAATTTTTTAAATTTTAGAAATGATGGAAATAAAAATTGAAAATGAAAATAAAACCAAATGGACCAAGATTTTAAAAAGAAGTTAAATTTTTTATACTTTTTTTAAACTAATAAACTTATAATAATTTATTTTCAATAATTTATAAATTAAATATTTATGGTATTTTGTAAGATGTTTTAAGAGTTTAAGTTGGAAAAGCCATTCTCTGTAAGGACAATTCAATGGAAGGGACCTGGGGCTTGGGGACGCGCATAGGATTTGTCGGTGGCTTTGCATATTGTGAAGCCTTTATGTCCCATCCTATAAAAAACAAAAAAAGAAAAGTCTCTTTATGTCCTACAAAAGAAAGATACTGCCCAACTAGGATCCACACAATGTGCAAGTTTGTAATGAAATTAACCGCAACAATACTACATATACATATAATGGTAATTAATTAAGGAGGTCCCATTGGAAAATTAATGTTCCTTTTGGCTACGTGGTAGGGGCAACATATATTGAATGGAAAAGCAAAATCCTATGGGGAAGCCTCTAGAAAAAAAATGTTGAAGTGGCCCTTCAGCTAAATGATTATTGGTTTCTAACTTAAATTCGACCTAATTATTGTTGTTAAATTCCTCAAATATTTTTAAGTTTTTGGCAACCATTTCCAACTTTTTAGTTTTACTTTTGTTTTTGGCTTCCCTAATAAATAAGAGATTAAGAATCTTTTGATCGAATCACATATTTACAGTAAAAAAGGCAGAGTATATGAAATGTACGTACCCCTAATTTCCTAGTCCATGGCATTTGAATGTACAATTCGTTATAGGATAGAGTCAATTATTTTATTTTCAGCAAATTTATTATCTTATTTATTGGATGATCGATTCTGATATTTATTTGACTTTTAACAAATTTATTATCTTATTTATTGGATGATTCTGATGCTTATTTATAAAACATTTTTAAGTCATAATTACTTCTTATTATGTATTGTCAATATTGATTTTACAAATTAAATATTTAATATTCCATTCAAGAAATGGTCCAGTTGACTGATTATAATCAACAACTGAAGAAATAATGTGATAAATAAAATAATTGCTTTGGGAAAGTGTAAAGCAAAGTGTAGAATATTGTTCCAGCAAAATAGGGAGGAAACACATATGTAGAGTAACTGGCATGATAAAATAAAGTTGCGTACATTGTAAACTGTAAAGAATGTTTCTTTTGGTGTAAGGACAAAGTAAAAGGGTTGGTTGGGTTGGGGGAGGAAAATCTTTTCATTGTAAATTTATTATTTTTATTCTTATTTCATATATTCTAAAATAATATTTTTAATTTTTAATTTTTCTGAAGCATCCTTTAATTTATATAAATAGTGTGATATTGCTAACTTGTAGTCGTACAATCACTATTTTTAAGAACAATAATATAACAGTACGCATAATTTTTTGTTTTTTAACTTTTATTTAGGACCTAATATCAGGTAAGTTAGGGCAGTAGTTTTAATACAAAGAAGTTTGCATGCATAAATGTATATATGTGTGTATCCGTATACATGTTCATTAGAGGAAAACTCGTGTTGCATCAGATATTTTTTGAAAATATAATGACGGCTTTATAAATTTATAATTTTACCTGCTAAATTTAGTTATTATAAATTGTATAATATCAAAATAAATAATTTAAATGATGTTAACAAAATAAAATTTATATTCCAAGTGAAATGAAAAGAAAAAAAATTCTATGCATGCCATGACATTATCAATTAAAGTCTTTTTTATTATTTCAAATATACTGATATGTGTATACTTAAAAATATGTATAGGGGAAATAAAAACTTGACAAGATTATATAAACTCTGAGTAAGCAAAAAATAAGCAACAATAGATACATAAAGATAAATACAATTAATCCCCATAAAAGGATTACAAAAAAATTAAATAAATCATATTTAATAAATTATGAAGTGAAATAGTAGGAGTGTAAAACTAGAGGTGTGAATGCGATGAGATAATTCACGAACGGTTTAGTTTTAACTCGATAAAAGCTCAAATTCAACTTGAGCTTTTCAAATTCTGGCCAATTTGAACCTAAGCTCGTTAGTCAAGTGAGTTGAACCAAATTCAATAGTGTTTGGTTCAAAAAACTCGCGAGTCTAAACAAATATATATAGCATGTACTCACAAAATAAGACCCATAAAGATAAATACATAGCAGTAGTAGTAATAGTGCAGTAATAATACTACTACCTACTATTAATAATAATAATAATAATAATAATAATAATAATAATAATAATAATAATAATTTTTTTTTTTTTTCTGTTTAGGAAAACAATAAAATAATTTACAAAACTTATAATTATAGATTTTATTTCAAATATAAGTAAGCTCAAGTTCGTTGGAACTTGTATGAATCGAACTTTTTTGCTTCCATATGATAATGAGCCTTCGTCTATTCAACAAGTAGAGCTCTTGGCTGCTTAGGCTCAATCAAGCTCGAGTTCACGAGTTAATAGAATAGCCAAGTTTGAACATGCTAGATTTGAGATCGGATCAACTCATTTATACTCCTAGGTAAACTTACCAAAGAGAAAACAACTAATAGTATTAAATACACACTACAAGAAAATTTTATATTAGTGGCATTAAAAAATTTCATTTAAATAAAATTATAGTGACATTTTTACCTATAATGACATTTTTTAGAAGTGTCATCTAAGTGAGTGTAACTAAATTTATGAATGTCATTATTTTATTCTTTTTGTGGCATTAATAAAATGCAATAAGAAATGAATTAAATGACATGTTAAAATGTCACAAAAAGTATATTAAATGACAAGTTAATATATCACAAAAATTGCATGTAGTGACGTATTAAAATGCCACAATAAATCTCTTAAATGACATTATAACATACCATAAAAAATAAAATAAAAGACATGTTAAAATGCCATAAAAGGTTTTTTTTAATGACCTATTAACATGCTGCAAAAAATACAACAAATGATATACTAAAGTATCACTAAAAGATTTTTTAAATGATATGTTAATATACCACAAAATAATATATTAATGATATACTAAATATCACAACAGATTTTTCTAGATATATATGTTAGCCTATCCCAACTCCCATATATATACATTAATTTATCTCCACTACCCAATTGTGAGATTCCAATATGGCTCCATTGATCTTTATATGATTTGAACCCACAACTATTTGTTTGCAAGAATATGAGTTTACAATCAAGCTATCCATCGATGTTTGATATAATTAAAGATATTATTTTATTTTTATAGTTTGGAAGTACATTTACTCAATTATTTAAATATATGCATGCATTCAAATTTATTATATGAAATAACACATTTAAAAAAGTATGAGAGATTAATTAGTTTAGAGGTATCAAATATCCGAAAAATAAAAAGAGACAAAACATAATATATAGGCGAGGAGAGAAAAATCGGCAAAAATTTAAATTTATTATACTTTTTAAGTATATGGTTAATTTAGTTAATGCATTAATATAAATCAAATACGACATCAATATGTTAATGATAAGTGGTGAGGGTGAAAATTTCTTATGGTTGAATTGAGTTGGAATTCAAATAAATCGACCTGAGGATGGTCGATGAGTGATCTTTATGGGTATTGGGATCGAATCCTACAATCAATAACAAATGTCAAGTTAGTTGAGGGTAGAGTCCGACGCTTAAGTTACTAGAGAATCAACTAGATAATTGAGCAACAAAATAAGGGCTTTTAGATATAGAATGACATACCTTATGGGAGGCTGTCAATGGGGTATTCATAGCCTTTTCTAGGTGGTTGATATGTGTAAGGTGTCTTTGTTATGTAGAACGGGCTATTGTCCTTGCTTGAGGACCTTTAGGTCTTCTACCCTTTATGTACTATTCTTAGTAGCTTTATCTCTAGCTGCTCAGGACTAGGTAGTACACACGTGGTGAGCCTCCTGTTTGGCATGGCAAGAAAAGTGGTACTGATGGCAGGATGCTCCATTAATGCAGAAACATGTCTGTTGTTAAGGCATTTAATGCAGTAGAAAAGTTTTTTCGATTAGTCAACCCACCTGGTCGACATATACACCCGCTTATGAGTTATCTTTAGGCTATGGTTGATGATTGACACTTTTGTGTGCTTAAATCCTCTTCTTGTTGGGACTACCAAACATTTGTGTTTGATATGCGCCCTAGTCGAAAGATGCCAATGCTGTCAGAAGTATTAGTGGGAGAGAATAGGGGAGCTCGAATGAGGTCGACGATAGGACTAGACTGAACGTCAGATGGGCCTGAAGGGTAGTTGGGTCATCCCTTTTCACATCTCATGTCTAGATTGAGGTCTACTAGGCTAGGCCTATTAAGCCATCCTCTATCATAAGTCCACCCCACTTCTAAATTTTGATCGAAAGTATCAATAAGAGAAATTAGGGAGTAGCTAGTTCATAGATGGAAAGGTACATTAGACAAGGGTTTTTAAAGTCGACCAGGGTTTTAATGCATTTAATGCGTCTATTATATTAGGTCATGTGAAGCATCAAATGAGGGCTGTGTTATTATTATAGCCATTTAGTTTCCTGCACCTTGTGCCTATAAATAAGTTCTATGAAAAGTTTCATTTTTTAATTTTATAGCTTTCTGTGAGGTTGAGTTAGCCATTTACTATATTTCTTGTCAGTCGTTTCCTGATTTAAGCTTCGTTAAAGATGTGTAAGTCCCTCGATATCTTAATTTGATCATATCATTTCCATAATCATGCGAAGTTCATTTGATGATGTGAGTGGCCAAGGGAGTGATAGTGAGGTAATCAGGTTTTATTGAACTCAATCAGGGGAAAGGTAAACTGACTAGTGAGTCTCTAGTAGTTCCACTAGTGATAGTTCGACCTCCATATGGTCCGAAGGGAGTTTTTGCAGCATTTTCAAAAAGTATACGATGATTGTTTGACTTTTTTTTTTTAGAGGTATAAATCGTTATATTCGTATTTTATAGGGGTAACAGTTGGAATAAATTTTCCCAAAGAAAACACTGCCACAGTCAAAATTGCAATTCTAATGGTCTTTGCTCTGGTCCTTCTGGATTAGTATCCGAAAATTGAAATGATCATTCCTCACAGCCTCTTTAATTCCCCCATTGCTTTGTCTATCGACCTCATGTTACCCAATCCACCCGAAATTCACCAACAATAACTCAGCTTTGGCACTTGGATCTCTTTCTCACACACACCCCTACGTACGTGTGTGTGTGTGTGTGTGTGTGTG
>JACGDI010005285.1:489226-516105 GCA_014898725.1 Jacaranda copaia | reverse complement strand
ATATATATATTATTATTATTACAGTACTAATTATCAATTCAAGATATATAGATCAGTTAAATAGCAAAGACGATCACATTTTGAATTGTTGGTATGAGGCAGTAGTAAAGTAAATGTAGTAATGGGCAGGAAATGTGTGATGAATATGTTGAGGAGAAGAAAGAGCTTCTTCGTGCCATTGTAAAAGACAGAAAGCTTTCAGATCTTCCCAAGATCTCTCAGGTACACTTCTGGGGCCACAAAATTCTACGTATGCAACATCTACGCTCTAGCTGCTCCAAATTAAGTTGTTGTCAATTGTCATTAAACCCTTGCATATCTTTTATCATAGATTATGTGAATGGAACCGACACACAGTTAATGCGAGTGAATTAATTTATAATCTATATTATTAATTAAGCATTAGGACCTCAGTGGTGTGTTTTTAAGTGATGACCTCAATCTTATCTTTTAATACATATATATAACCACAACTTATGCAGTATCTTACAATCCACCCATTTTATGCCACACTATTACTAATTTATCATATTCTTTATTCTTATTTAAGTGGGAATTTAAATAAATATATTTAGAGTATTCAAAAATATGTGTATACATATATATATATATTGTACAGAAAAATAAATAAATATTTTTATTTATTTTATACCACAAAAATGTTAGTAGATGCACAGGAGTGCCAAAATTACTGGTATATGTTAATGGTGATATGTGTTATGTGATTGCAGCCAACATTAATAGTATGGGGAGATGAAGATAGGATATTTCCCATGGAACTTGCTAACAGATTGATAAGGTATATAGTCGATATATTTTCTGGTGGTTTAATTCTAAATTGATACTTTTAGTTTAATTAGTTCATGAATTCAACCAATTATTTTGTAGATTAACTGTAAATATATATATAGATATGAGATTAGATATATGATGGTCTGTCTGAGTGTTGGTGTTGCAGGCATTTAGGAGAGAATGCTGAGGTAGTAGTAATCAAGAATACAGGGCATGGCTTCATTCATGAGAAACCTAAGGAGTTCCACAGCCACTTGAAAGCCTTACTCTTTAAAACTCAGACTACTGCTCCTCCCACTAATCACAATTCAGTTAAGAGTTAGTTTGATGATCTGGCAATCAGCATATTCTTTATTGGACCTTGATGACTCAACCATATTAATATACAATTCAAGAATGGCTGCTGAATTTTTGCTCAAGTAACAAATGCATATGTGTAACTTCTTTTGGCATTGGCGTTCGACATTCTATTCTTGCGTCCCACAGTTGGGGGGGTGGGGTGGGGTGGGGGGCCAATGGAAGTAGTCAAGTTATAATTTAATTGTGCAACCTTTGCTTATTAATAAGTTCACTGCCATTTTGGCACATCTAATGCGTGGTTAAAATTTCTTATACTATGAAATAATTTATTTATTTTTTATTATTATGTGTTCATTTAAAAAAATTAAATGTATATATATTTGAATTTTTTGGATGAGTAAAAGGAAAAAATTAATATGAAATGAAATAATAGGAGGGCAAAAAAAAGTAAATAATTTGAGAGAAAATATGAAAAAGAAATCTATCCTTCAATTATTTTTTAAAATAATTGTTATTTTTTTCAGAAGTAATTCTTAAAATAATTTATTATTAAAATAATATTGGTTTTATCAGTCCATTAGATAATGCAGCAAGTAAGTTATTAAGGTCTTCATCCTGAGCATAACATCTCAATTAAATTTTTTTCACATAATTCCTTCTTTTTTTTTTTTTTTGAATTTCACGGATTTTAGATGGTTTGTCAGAGCTGCTGAAGTTAGGTCCGTTGATCCTTTTGGGCAGTCACTGAAATGGTATAACTCAACACCTCCTTTTGTCATTTTGGATGGGATCCCAGTCACTTATTTTGAATTTTTTATTCTAATTAATATTTCCAATCTGCGAATGCATCACAAGTATATGTAATCTACAACTAAATATCTTTATTTAAAAAATAAATAAATTAAAAAAAAACAACCTAATACACTCAACACATCAAAATGAAATAAAACAGAAAAATCAGTTCGAATAAAAAAGTCAGGCAGATCGTGCGCTAACGCGAGCTCAATTTGTGAAATTCAATTCTGTAAATGTCTATATAGACGCACACGTTTTGTCCCTATTATTCAGGCACAACACGTACAAATTTGTGAATGAGTCTGAGTCTGAGTCTGAGTCTGTGAGTGTATAATTCAGACAGAAGACAAATTTGTTTTTGTTTTTTATGGCAGAGACGCATCACATGGTGCACTGCACGTTATTTACTTTTTTCAATGATTGATAAAGACATGCACACCCCCGCACATGCCCAGCGCTGCTGCACGTTATTTACTTTATTTATTCCATAGACACACACTGATTCTATTAGAGACCATGCCATTTTCACATGCAAAATATAGCCACTGTTCTGCATTTTTCAAAAATATTTTTTAATTCCCAGAAAAAATTCAGAACAAAGGCATATTTTTCAATTTTTTTCTCAATTTTATCACTAAAAAATCTCTCCTAATTCACCCAAAAAAACCTTACACCCTAAAAAGTAAACCTACTTTTCATTTTTTTACTTTACCTATCATATCATTCATTCATTTATTAATTTCACTTCACTCATCCATATATATATATATATATATATATATATTAAAATTATACTGATTAAAAAAATTTTAAACTTATGTTTACAAATTAAATTAAACTAATTATTGAAAAGATGAATTAAATTTAATTAAATATTAATTATGTTATTACTAAATAATTCATTTATTGAATAACATATTAAATTAATTAAATTTACTTATCAATAAAATAATATATTAGTTATATTTAATATTTAATACATTGATAAGATATTGCATTTATTCATTTAATAAATAACTTAAAATATTTTAATTTGATATAATAAATAAATTAATGTTCTTCCAAAAATATTCTTCATTAAATATTAATCTTCACATTAATTTAAAATTATAATAAAAAATTTGATATAGAGTGATATTGATTTAATAATCTATTAAGTTTAATAAATTAATATTGATATGCTTAAAGTAACTGTCGAGAGAATTAATTAAATTTAAGTAAAATTATTTGATTATTACTAAATAATTTATTTACTAAATGATGTATTTATTAAATAATGAGTTAAAGTAATTAAATAACTTATTAAATTAATTTATTTACATAACTTTTTATTTATATATTAATTATGTTTCATATTTTACATATAATTAAATATTACATTTATTTATCAATAAATAATTTAAGATGATGTAATTTCATATAATATAATATTATTTATTTTTTAATGTGATGAATTGTTATTAAGTCTTATACATAAATTATTAAAAAGTTATTTTATTTAAATGAATAAGTAAATTTTATTTATACATAAATCATAAGTAAAAAATAGTTCAATAATTATATCTTAATAGTAATTACTTTATAATTAATGTATAGTAAATATATTTTTTTATAAGTCAACATTAACAGTTATGATATAATCACAACATAAGTTGAGTTTTTTTATAATTAAGACATAATTATAATTTCATGAATAATTACTATTTATTAATATATATTTTATTTCAAATAATACATCATTTACCAATATTATATTTATAAAAATATAAATTTCAAAATAAATAACCAATTAAATTAATTACATTCCTATTTCAATCATTACATACACACACACACATCATCCAACTATATATATAATACATAAAAATATCACTTTTACACCACAAATTTAACAAAAAAAAAATAGTCGATTTGATATTTACAGTAAAGTTTGTATCTTCCCAAACTATAAAGAAACAAACAACTAATTCTGAAATCATTTTTCATATTTCTCCAAAACAAAAAGAAACACTCAATACATTATTCAAATTTTCTCTTAAAAATCCATTCCTCAAAATTTTTTTCTAGAAAATGACAAAAATAGCAATCGGGTAGGATAACATAAAAGATAGGAATTCTGCATGACATTAACATAAATAGTATTTCATGTCATTCAAAACAAAGAAAATGAAACATTTTCAGGATACTCAGCAACCAGCATGATGAAAAAAAATACAAGCCCAATCAACAACATTCAATCCTTCTCTCTGTATTTCGTGTCAAGAACAAACCAAGTTACACATGATCTTCACATCCAGGATGCTACCAACCATCTCAAACAACATCGTTTGTTCTAGGCTGCAACTCCAGCTAGCTCTGAAACCGAATTATGCGTCAAAAGGGACATCATCAAAGGGAAAATAGAAAACGACTTGCTAGAGGCTAGAGCTAAATGAAATTGCATTCGATTCATTTAAGTTACAAATTGTTCAAAATCTCACCTCTCCTTGAGGTTCATCACCCTTGGATTGCTCACCTGTCACATAAAAGTGGATTTCGTATATTAGGAAAAGAATACATCTCTCTTAACTGTCAAGAGCCCCAATAGTTGGAATAACTACAATTATATTTTTATATAAACAACAAATCAGACATTGTTTAACGTCTTTGAGTGCTTGTATGCATGATCCTCCCAAATCGAACTCAGAGCTCGTTCCAGATGGCCACAAATGAATCAGCAGAACCCACATGTCAATTCAATAAAGATTTCAATCTCAACTTGATCTTACGCCGAAATCTTTCACCAAAAACAGAACTCAAACATGACACTTACGCAAAACTGACAGAGAGGCTGATCGTCAGTTTCTTATGTAAGGTCATAAACTTGACATGATGATCAAAGTCACAAGAATGCTACGGGTTATTTGGTAAACCTTTCTTAATCAAACGAGAAATTTTCAAAAAAAAGCCTCAAACAATTGAAACTTCTTTCATGCATTTCTCATTTTATAGGTAATTCTACACTCCTAGGACCAATTGGAGCAAATTCCTCTTGGGTCAGCAGGGCATACCTCCCTCTTCTGGAAGATCTGATGTCCATAAAGTAAGATTATCTCTAAGAAGCTGCATAATGAGAGTGCTGTCTTTGTATGATTCTTCATTGAGGCTATCAAGTTCTGCAATAGCTTCATCAAAGGCTTGTTTGGCAAGGTGGCATGCCCTGCCACGAAAAGGTAATAATATGTCAACAAAGAATAATAAGTTGTGCCACAGTATAAGTACAGAAGATATTACATTGCTGAAGAATACAGTTGAAGGTGGCTATACCATATCAAATTTGAAATTACAGAAAAATGACCAAGAATTCCAGCCCTTTCTAGCTATTGATCTATTTGATTGACAGTGCAAACAGAGAAATGGTCCCTAGTCTTTAAAATTTCTGTTTTTCAAATACACACCCCCACCCCTTCATTGCCATTTTCATTATCCATCCTATAACACAGTTGCCAAAATCATATAGGCATTCTTTCATCTTAGAAACGGAGGAGTTTTGTTGTATATTCACACTTGTAAACCCAAGCCAACATTTCACTTTAAAGTCCTACTCAAACATCGCTAAAAAGTGGATGATCAACCAAATATAAAGAGAAAATGAGCAAGACCTTAAGGATCCTGTGCAGTCCTTGAAGCAAAAGATACATACAGTGAAGTTGGGCTGCATACTCATCTATTTGAGGGTATTGAATACAGATACCGCATTCATGACTGAGCATGTGAGGGCATTGTCCAGAAGAGACCAAGAGAAATACACAAACACACAGAGATTGTGGCAACAAACCTCTCAGGAGAATTCAAGATCTCGTAGTAGAAAACAGAAAAGTTCAAGGCCAGACCAAGTCTGATAGGATGTGTAGGGGCAAGATCTGTGGAAGCAGCACTAGTGGCAGCCTGCAATATAAAATTAAGTTCCCTAAATCACATGCTACCTCCCACGTAGCCAAGCAAAGGAAGAAAAGGAAAAGCATATATTCTAGACAATATATTTGCCAAGTACAATGAAGAGGTAATGCATTACATGCAGATCAAAAACTGAAATGCAATGCAAGCTAATCAGAATCAAGATAAAAAGAGTTAGCTGAAAAAATTAACCTCATAAGCCTTCAGTGACTGATCTGCAACCTCTTTGCGGTCATCCCCTGTTTTGAACTCAGCTAAATATCGATAATAGTCTCCCTTCCTAAGGGTAAAAAGAATTTGATGATATTGAAAGTGACTAATAAACATGATAAAGAAATAATCTGGAAGAAGATTCTATTCTAAGAAGCCTAATATTATTGTAAAAGCAACATATTAATACAACTTTAACTAGATTTTTCTACTAGCACTGCATACATATATAGTTACACCCGAGCAACTTCAATTAACTCAATTTATGCAGGAAAATCAACAATGGGCTCTAAAAACTGCCCAAGTAAAATATAAGTGGTGAGGGCAGACATCAAATGAAAATCTTAGGCTTTGTTCTCCTGTATTTTCTCAAAATATTTTCCAACTCCCAAAACAATCTCAAAAAGTGTCCACGTTCTCCAATCATTCTCCCAAAATACAAAAATTTTCTACCCAAAAAATCTCTCCCAAAACAATCTCAAAATATAACATACCTACCCTACCCTACACACGCACATATATATATTACATTAAAAAATTACTTTCATCATACAAACCCAAACAAAAAGTCAATTGATTTGATATCTATAATAAAGTTTATCTCCCTCCAAAACAAAAAAGAACAAACAACTCATTTTCAATTCATTTTCCATGTTTTCCCAAAACATAGAAGAATGCCTGACACATACTCCAAATTTTCTTCTAAAAACCCATTTTCCAAAAATATTTTCTAGAAAACAACCAAAATGCAAAAGAACGGAACCTTAATCTCTGTTAGAAATTTTCATTTTAGCAGCAACATCAGCAATCATATACACCCTTCATAAAATAGCACATGGCATAACAAAATTAACAATGATCCTACATCCAGAGTTCTTAAACTTGTAATCAATCAGCAATACCACTACCACAATACAACATCAAAAATTTGCATCATGTTCCAAGCCAGCACTAAAGGGGGGATGAGGAGGATTGCTGATCCTTCTTCCCTCATTCACAGTAAAGGCACTCACATTTTGTAATAAAAGACAGATGACTCTCCTGTTGAGGAGGATGGAAGGAGGTGCTCGTCGATCACTGCTAATATATCCATGCAAATCTTAGTGAGCTCATCTTCAACCCTCTGTCTATAGTTCTTTATTCTCTTCACATTCTGTTCATGCCCCTTACTCTCTTCTTTTTGCTCGATGGATGACAAGATCCGCCAGGATGCCCTTCTAGCTCCAATTACATTCTTGTACCCAACAGACACTAAATTTCTCTCCTCAACAGTCAGTTCCACATCCAACCTAGCAACCTTTTTCATTGCTTCAACCATTTCTGGAATAAGTTAATTGCAGAAAATCAATGGGACCAGGTACCCAATGAAACGGCACAGTTATAGTCAGCTAGTTAATTATAAAAAGGCATACAAAAAGAAATGAAAAACGTTATGTTCTATGAAGTTGTCATTTCAACAATAAATACAGTAGAGCCACCAGAATCACAAATAAAGGTGAACAAAACTCATTTCATATTCACAAGCCATGTAAATGATGAAGAATTAAGAAACAGCATTCCACACACTGAATTTCGTGTTCTCCAGTCAATTTTATCCAATATGTGACAAGGTTGGGGCACACAAGTCATTATCAAGTATCTCTGCAAAGCAACAAATCTGCAAGGTAATCAATTTCCAGTATCAATTTATCCATTCTCACATGATCATGCCAGGGAATTGAAACTCTTTACTGTTGCAACTGGTGGCTGTTCTTCAATTTAAACAATTCATACCCAAAAAAAAATAAATTCAATTTTCAGTTTATTTACTTCTATAGATCTTTTTGGCATCAAATGCTTCTTTAATTATTTATATAAAATAAAAGAAAATAGTTAAATGAATTCCATACACCTAATTGATACTTAAATAATAACCCTAGTCCATCCTTAGAGAAAATTTCGCTCTTGAAAACAAATAGATTGTCCAGAACTGAGAACCTGCTTCATCCTCTGTACTACCAACATCTCAACATACAACACTGAGTTTCGAAAGATCAGTAATGTGATAAATCCATTTGGCAGATAATTCTATAGTGACTTTCTTTAGATCGTTTGGTCAACTGGGTTCTTCAATTTCTGCCTGAAACTTCTGGTACTTGTCTTCATATTGTACAAGATCCTTACAAGTAAAACTGTAAAAGGTTCACCAATGTGACTTTCTCATAATCCATTTGCAGGTTAATCTGGATTTGAGGTATCCTAGAAATTTCAGCACATACGTGTAGCTATAAGAGCATGCCATCCGAAACAAGAAAGAGCACCGGATGATGACAGTATGTTGGTCAATGGTGTCAAAAAACCAAAACATTGAAAGGAACAAGCACCTTTTGCATCTCAGAAACCAGTTAGAATCAACAAAATTTCAAATTAACCAATGATAACCTACTGTGCAAATTCTCTTTAGATAACTTGCAACACTAGCATAACAATCAACATTGCAATATGACAAAGAGAACTCAATTTTCAACAGAAAGCTTAATTTGAAGACTAAATCCCCAAAATTGTAGCCTAAGGAAAAAATAACAATATCAATAACGCTGTTAAATCAAGAACCAATTCACTCAACATATTATACTTAAATAGCCAAAACATCCAAGGAAAAATTACCAGATTCCTTCAGCTATAACTGAGAAGCAAAATAGTTATCATTCTTACTATTGTAAATCCGAAGAAAAGTAGATCCGGAATTGACTTTACTGTACTCACATATCAAGGTTAAGAAAAACTGGGAAATAACAACAATAAACCAAAACCCAGACCTATTTTCAACTCTACAACAACCCAGAATTAAAAATTCATAATTGATCCAGAACAAACAGATAGCTTCATCATTTCTGCAAGAATTGACAAAAAGAAGATAATATACATCAAGAAACTACCAAAAGAAGGGAGGAAAAAGAAAGAGAAAGATTACCATCGTATCTCTCAGCCTGCTCTGCAAGCCTAGCGAAGTAAACCTGCTGCTCTCTCTCCTTCTCCATCTCTCTCGCTTGACCTCTCCCTCTCACAGTAATGAGTCTATCACTATATAATTATTCGGTGATTCTCTCTCTACCAAAAAGAAGACTTTTTTTCATTTTTGCGGCTTTTGGTGACTGAATTTTCCGAGTGGGGCACAACGAACTGTTAAAAATCTGCCTGGATTGCGCGACGAGAAATGGGTGAAACATGGCCCGTGGAATTTGGGTCTTGATGAGAGGAAAGCCGTTGGATTCGGCTGTCGGTCACATGTTTGATACATTGACTTAGGATTTTACTGCTTCTGACCACTGTCACATTTGCTTCATAAGGTTCCACGCATGCGGTTCCTGCAATTTGTAGACAGTGCATATTATAGTTGGAATATAATCATATATATACATATATATAAATAATATAAATATGTAGTGATAATAAAAGAATTAATTATAAAAAGATTTATGTTCACAAACAAACTTCAAACAAAATTCACACGTATGCTTCATACACATTTTTGCAGCTTTACAAATTACAATATAATAATAAGAGTAATAAAATAACGTAGATAGAATAATAATTATGCGGCTATAAAGTGAGAGTAATGAGGCACTAGTGACGTTATAAAATATGATAGTCACTCTATAACTTATAAGAATTAAAAGATAATAATGTGGATATTTTAAATATATCACTCAAAAACACATAACTAACTAGATGTATGTTATTAATAATATGGGCAAATAACATAATTAGTCCTAAAAGTTTAATTTCAGAATTATTTTAGTTCACCAGTTTTAAAAAATTCATCTTTTAATCCCTAACATTAATATATCGTTTCACTTTAGTCCTTAAAATAATTTTCCGGCAATTTTTAGCAAGAAAATTAACCAAGTTTGATATTTTTAAGAGCAAAATTATCAATTTATAGTTTATGTTCCACTTTAGTCCCAATTTAAGATTTTATATTCTAATTTAGTCCCTATGTCATTTTTTTCTTTGTTCTTTGAAGGAAAAATTGCATTTTACTCCTTAAGAAAATGGAAAAGGGCCTTACGAATAAAAAGAAGGCAAAAAACCTCCTTATATTTTGAAATTTTGCACATTGCCTCGCACTTATGATTTGCTTCAATTTAATCCCAATTTTAACATATATAAACTATATTACTCTTAATTATTTCACATATTTTTAATTTAATTTAATTTATTTTTTAAATATATTATCATATATCTTCTTTCATCCCCTTTAAATTTAAAATTTATTTTTAGTTTTTGTATTTTTATTTCTCTAATTTATTCCATTTCTTTCATTTTTGTATATATTATATATAAATCTATTATTATATATACATATGTATAAATATATGATATATTTATGTATATAATTTATTTTTTATGTATATATTATGTATTTATGGAATATTATATATTTGTATATAATATATGTTAATAAATAAATAAAAATATATGAAAATATTATATAATTATATGTGTATAATAATCCCATCCACATCTGCACTCCGCACCCTCCACAATCCCATGCCCATCCCCAACTACCCCGTTCCCACCCCACGGTGGTTGGTCATGATAGCTACTCCCAGTAAACAAGAAAAATATTTTTTTTCGTCCTATAAGATTTCCAAACTTTTAATTTTGTCCTATATATTATGCAATTTCAAATTTAGTCCTACAAATTTAAAAAAAAAAACTTGCACATTTAATTCAAAAGTCACCGGAATCTCATAAAATGGCTGAAAATGCTGATGTAGCATGCTAAAATTTGTTGAATTTGGGGATTTTTACTTAGGTGGTAAATTTCCAGCTAACATGGTAATTTTTTTGTCTCGTTGGAAAAAGTCTTTGCTAATTTGGATTTTTCTTAGTAATATTATTATTAATATATTATTAACAATATTATTAATAATACAAATAATATTAGATAATTATATTATCATAATAATACTATTACTATCATTGATAATATCAATCTTATTATTCTTATGATAGATTATATTGATAATAATAATAAAATTAATTTAATATTTATTAGTATAATGTATTATTATTAGTATTAGTAATATTATAATAATAATAAAATTAGTATATTAATAATATTTATAATATTATTAATGCTACATATTATGAATACAATTAAAATTATTATAATATAATCTTTATTGTTACTAATATATTACTAGTCATATAATTAATATTATTAATTATAATAGTATCTCAAATGATATTAATATATCATTAACATATTATTAAATATTAATAATAGTTTGAGTATATGACTAATATTAGTATCAGTTATATATAATCATATTATACACAAATATATATAAACACATGTAAATATATTTATAAAAAAAGAAAAAAGATAACATAGGGATTAAATTAAAATATAGAGCCATAGATAGGGACTAAATAGAACATAAACTTATAAATTGATAATTTTGCTCTTAAAAATGTCAAACTTGGCCAATTTTCCTATCAAAAGTTGCCGGAAAGTAGTTTTGGGGACTAAAGTGAAACAATATATTAACGTTAGAGATAAAAAGATGATTTTTTTGAAAATTGGGGATAGAAGCAATTCTAAAGTACAACTTTAGGGACTAATTATGTGATTTACCCTAGTAATATAAATGATTGGTTTTCTTTCTTTTCCTTAGGTAATATTTGGTTATGTTTTATGTTTGATTATGATGTGAGTTTTGAGGGAATGAATTTTCAGAGTGTGGTTGGGAAATGCAATAAATATTTATTTATATTTTGGGGAATAATTAAAATTTTATTTTGGAAAGAGTTGATATATTTGTTTATCTTAGACATTTTTTATTGTAATAGTCAAATCATTACTTTTTTGTTAGATTTTTGGAATGAAAATAAAATTGAGTAATTTTTTTTATTGTAAGAATAATAATAATATATATATATATATATATATATATATATATACCATACATATATGTGTGTGTGTGTGTGTGTGAGTGAATATATATGAGAAAATGGAGAAGCTTTAGGAATAATGAAGGATATGAGAGAGTGTTTTGGGAAAACTTATTTTAATGTTTTGGAAGAAAAATAAGTATATATTCAGTTATATTTTAGCAAAATAATTTTGATTTGGGAAAATGTAATCAAACACTCCTTTAGCTTTTCTCTCGTGTCCTTTTTAGGATTGAAAACCTGGTTGGTCAAAATATTATTATTTTCATTTCAGTTGTTTGGAAGTTAAAAACAGATAAGTTTATTATGATTAATTCATAAAATGGCTAACCTAAAATGATCTTAAAATATTAATTAAGAAAAAATAGTTTCAATATTGTATTCGTCAAAAGAAAACCAAAAATTGCTCCATTGGCAATTACTTCATGTTGTATATGCTCAAATAATGTTATAATATCACTACTTGAGATATTTTATGAAAGAAATCAATTTAAAAAATGAAGCTTAGTTTTGAACTGCCAAAAAATGGAAGCAACACACAATATGAGAAAAAAGAAAATTAGTGGCAAATAGTGAGAACAATACAAAAGTTGTTATCAATTACATATATTAAGTTACAAAAAATTTTATGTTGTCACTCAATTTTACAATTTTAATAGTGACAAGAATAATAATGCTGACAATTAGTGACACATATATTGTAACAATCTCGTGACAATGAATTGTCACAACTACAATGATAATTTTTTTATTATCACCAAGTTGTTAATATATGTATGTCACTAATTGTTAATGGATGATGTAAAATATTAGTTCTTGTTATTATTAAATCATATTGTGACAAGACCGAAATTTTTATTACAAAAAATATCATTAGTGACAAGATAAATTTATTATCATTTAATATATATTATTAATAATAGTTTTTATGTTGCTACTTATTTTTGTCACTAAGGTTATGATTATTATTATTTGGTAGTGATAAGTTTGTATTGACATTAGTAAAGGATTTTCCGTTACCAATTACTTTTTGGGGATCCCTCAGAAAAAGTTAAAATGATTGTTTCAAATTCTTTTGGGGGGTGCAAACTATACCATGGTACAAAAAATAAAAGAGGAAAAATCGTATTTAAATGGTCTTTAGATGTGTTTATAAGTTCTTGAAAATATTTTGTAAAATGTTTGAAACTTTAAAAGATATTATAAAATATTTATTAAATTATATGCTCTTTTCAAAAAAATAAAAAATTTTCAACTTATTTTTAAAATATTAACAAACTTCATTAATTTTAATCAATTTTACTTATGAAATTACCACCCATTTATTTGCATACTCATACACACAAAGAGTTCATTCAAATTTAAATACTAGATCTCACTTATAAGTGTGCGAGCAATGCTGCTTCATCAACTGACCCGTGGTGTTATAAAATTATCATTAAACTCATGCATACTAATTTTATTTTATTCAATTCAAACGCTTCAACAAAAATTTAAGATCTTGTAAATTCAAAAACTATGAGATAAAATGTAGTAATTTATAAGTTGACCAATTGCTAAAGTTTTTAAAATAAGTTTAATCAAGTGGAATAGTTTGTGAATTTGGTAAAATTGATTTGTTCGTCTAAAGACATGCTTAAAGTAAGTCTTTTTTTCCTCACAGCTGGCCCTTACATAAAAGCTCCAGATTTAAAGATTGAGATTGTTGGTGGAAGGTTGTTTCCTAGAGTTACATATTCTACTAAGTATAATGATTTAATTTATAACTACAGATTAATGATATATTTCTATGATTATGTTATGGTGCTTGTTATCACTTACTTGTAATTAAATAAAAAGATTCACTCACGTCCGTATACATTATAAAATCATTATTCCGTTGCCCCATATTGCTAGAGAAATCACCTATAAAGGAAGGGAGAAAAATCTTTTAAAATTTAGAGGAAAAAAAAGGATGTTTGAACTTAATTGATCGTAAATATAATCTCCTAATGCGATTGAAAATAAAATCGTACCCGTATCATTAGCAATATATATATATATATATGTATGTATATTTGCTATACTATCAGTTCAAATTGAGTGAACAAAGCTAAGTTTTTTTTTTCTTTTTTAAAAAATGATTGAACAAGGCCAAGTTAAAATATTTTGTCGGTGAAAATAATACAGTTCTTCTATATCCCACTCCCACAAGTGACAGCAACAGAATAGGTAACAAGTAACCAATAACATATGTGGCAATATAATCGATTAGAATTTAGAGTGGTAAAGTGAAGGCCAAAGTTATTGTGAACAGACCTCATGAAAGGCAGCAATGGGGTATTTATAGTCTCTTGTGAGAGGTTAAAATGTCTATAATGCTCTTGCTCATGCAGTGAGAGCTCTTGTCTTTGTTTGAGGACCTTTAACTCTTTCTCTGCCTGAAACCTTTCTCTAGGTGGCACGTCCCCCTTCTTTTTAGGATATGGAAGGGATCTCCATATTTAATGCGAAGGCATGCTAGTGGTACAATGGAGGCATGTTTCTTAAATGCGAAAGCATGCTGTATATTAGCATGTTTAATGTGGCAGAGTGGTGGTTGAGTTGTATTTAATGCGACAATGACCGATGGAGGGAAAATACTTCTTGTTCTACAATTGACCTCTTCTGGTCTAGATATTTCCTTAATTATGAGTCTCACAGCTATACTCTGGTCAAATGATGGACCTCTTAGGGCCTAGAGGCCTTTGTAGCTGAGAGTCTATCAACCATACTCGGGCTACTCGACTACTCTTTGGTTAACTGAGGGGCTGATAGCTTACACTGGCTAACTAGCCCAATATATTCTTAGGCCTAGTTGACCACTATTGGGCCTATTAGGCTTGATTCACTTTCTTATATCTAGGGGTGGCAATTTTTGATAACACGACATGAACCGATACAATATTATTGGGTTTGAATTGGGGGTTATTGGGTTGGGTCGATATTGGGTCAACCTAATAAGCAACATGAAAATTTTAGGTTGGTTTGGGTTGGGTTTCGGGTTAAACGATAACAACTTGATAACAAGATAATAACCCTATATTTTTTGGATTTTAAATCATGACTTGTTATTTTAAACAATTTAGCTCTAAATTGATTTGTAAGAATTATTGATTACTATTTATTATGTAAATCTTGACCACTTGGTGATATTGTGATGATTATTAATCATTAAATGGGGGAATTATACTCCTTTGTTGGAATTCGACTTCATTGTTGTAAAAATTAAGTTGTGCAAAACCTTTGATTTAACATGAAAATTTTTATATTATTGATATTGTAGAGAAAATTAAATGAAGTCCAATTATCAAATTACTCTATGATACAAAAGTTGGGCTGCTAGAATATAATGTTAACTTTTTCTAACTTTTTGGCATAAGTTGATTTTTTTTCAAAATTTTGGTATGAATTAATTATTTTATTAAGATTCTAGTTGAACATAAAATATGTAGGTTTTTTAGATGAATTATTAATGAAAAATAATCATATGCTGAAACAGGTTAGGTTTGGGTTCACATGAAACTTTTCAGGTTGGGTTCGGGTTGAAACTTATTGGGTTAGGTTCGGGTTGAGCAAAATTTTGTGATATCCTCAATTCAACCTAACATGACATGATTTCCACCCCTACCTATATCATGAATCCCCTCCATTCCCGAATCCTAATTAAGCTCATGATATGAAGGAGCAGGGAGTAGTTGACTTTCAATACTGCCATAAATATGTGTTGACTCCCATTTTAAAATCCTTATCAGGGTTTTGGATGCCATAAATGTGTTAGTTACATTGGGTAGTTAAATTTATTGGCTGGAGGTTACACAATAAGTTCCCAGTAGCCTGTCAATTTTATTGGTTAGTCTACCCCTTGGCTGGGGGCTATAAATGGTGTACTGGATTTTTCATTTATCATATTTACAACACTAGTGAGAGGTTGAGCTCTGCGAATTTCTCTTAGAATGGTTGCGTTTATCCAATTCAAGCAAAAATCCCAATCTTCCTATTCTTCATTGTTTTGAAAGTTCTTTTCATTCTTACACAATTTTGTTCTTTTCTATTCTTCACTAGAAGCTTTAGAACTTTAATCATCCTTAGCAAGTGTGAGGTCGAATAGCTCTTAGAGCTTAAGTGAGATAAGGGTTGGTGTCGGAGTGGAAGTTAGACCATTTGGGGAGCCTAGTTGACCTTCAGTAGCTTAAGGTAGGCTGTTCACGACCGATTATTATAGTGATATAATATCTAAGGTCACTAGTAATAATTTAGACCTAATTAGGTATATGTATCACATTCCCTTGGAGTTCCATTTAATTGTCCCCAAGCTAAATAGTATGATGCACAAACCTCCCGAGGGCTGTATAGCAATGTTTAAGAATGCTTTAAAGTGTGGGCTTAATTTTTTATCACACAACTTATAGTCAACCTGCTCATGGGTCTTCAAGTGTGCATTACCCAACTACTACCCAATTACTTTTCCATTTTGAATAGTTTCATTATTTTGATGTTAATACACAATTAGCTACTTTTATTCATAAACTTCAGCAATCTATTCCACTTGCCCATATCTCAAAAGTCGGTTAGCATTGAGGAGTTAGGTTTTTATTATCTCACTACTCATCTTCATCGAAAAATATTTGTGATCCCATCTTCTTCCTATGGTCAATCTTGGAAAAATGGTAATTTTCATCCGCGCCCCTCAGTTTTAATATTCCTGAGATGTAGTTGAGGGGTTAGGTTGAGATGCTTGGGAATGAGAACTTGACTTGAAATAACACCTTCATTTGAGATTTGGTTAAGTTCGGAGAGATGGTGGGATCAGGATAAATGGTGGAGAGAAATCTTGTGTTAATAGGCTTGTCGTCTGCTTGGTTGAATATGCCAGCTAATAGCTTGACTAGGTAGACATATTCTTATTGTGTTGTTTCTACTGTTCCTTTTATAATTTTTGATTGAAATTTTATATTTTTATTTGAGTATTCTTTCAGATTAGGTAGAAATCATGAATTGTATCCACCAGCAAGCTACAACTTATTAGCAAAAGGTGCAGGAGTGTCAAACGATGGCCACCCAATAAGAGGCTGTATCCCAGAAGCTCTTTCATGGCATACGTCTTTAACTTAATCTTCTTTACTCAACTGAGTACAGTTGATGTCGGTGGTGTAGTGCATTAACCAAGGAAAAAAGTTGTTGATGATCAACCAACTCAAGTTGAGGATTCAAGAATTGGAGAAGTAGGTTGAAGATAAAAATACAAAGCTGATGGCAATCGTAATAGAGGGAAGATACATAGACAACCTGCTGAAGAAAGCAAGGTCAGAGGTAGAGGAGGCCTCATTCTTTAATTGAGCTCTAGGGTATAATAGCACCCTTTGGTATGCTTGAGATGAATTCTTTAAGATGCTGCCGAGTACACACAAGAAGGCAATGTAACAATTCATAGTTTGCCCTACTTTCACAAAGGCTTGTGTTGTGTTTTCTCTCAACGATCCTAAGAAGGGTTGTTAAATAGCTTGTGTTCTTGGGCTACCAATTATGCGGGAAAGATAAGGCTTGGTTGAAAGTGCTCCTGAATGAGCGACTTGAGAAGTACGATGAGGATACTCCTTTCGAGGAGTTGGAGGTCCTAATTCATCCTCAAGTAGCGAATATGGGGAAGAGTTTGGGTTTTTTGGCTACTTTTCTCTCGACCTTAAAGATGGAAAGGTTAACGTTGCTACTTATTTCTCTATCATTGATGGCATAGTCTTGACTGAGGAGGCCGACCCTTCTCGATCTGTAGAGATGGAGCAAAAGATTGAGGGTCCCCTAATGGTCATGCCCGTGGACTTTATCGATGAGCTTGATAGGGCTGTCAATAAGGTGATGGCAGGCACTGCTCAAGGTGCAAGAGAAAAGGGGGCAAGCTCGAGCTGATGCTGTTGCTATTTTTGCTTATTAGTTTTTCATTTTATTCAACTTGATTAGCCTTGAGAGGTGTGATGAACGATTTGATGTAATATGATGAATATTTCAAATATTTTGTACAATTTGAATGTTTCAGTTATTGCAATGTTAATTTTTTTGTCGTATATTATTGCAATGCCTTTATTTTACTTTTTTGAACATTTAGCTAACCCTTTTACTGATTGGTTTGAAACCAAGATAAAGGTAGACTACAAGTTTGATTTTTAAATAAATAAATAAATAAATTTATCTCATTTGATGGGTCAATCGGTTTGAGATTTCAAGTTAATATGCACATAATAGTTGGTTGGTTTGAAACCAAGATAATAGTTGACTACGAGGTTGATTTTCAATTAAGTGAGTAAATTTGCTTTATTCAATGCATTAGTTGTTTTGAGATCAAGATTTTGTGGGATCGTTTGAGTGAATATTCATATAACTATTATTTGGTTTGAAATTAGATTTATAGTCAACAACTAGGTTGACTTTGCATAAAACCATTTGTTTAATGTTTTAGTTTGAAACCAACTTAAAGGTCAACTTATTAGGTCGACTTTAAACAACTCCATCATTAATGAGATGATTAGGATAGAAGCTGTGATCGAACTTTAGTCAACTTCATTAATGTGAGACTAATATTTCATCATTTATGTGATGATTAGGCTAGAGCCATTATTGTACTTCGAAGTAAGAAGTGGATTGAATATAAATTGATTTTGCTAGTTTGAAACTAAATTATAGAAGTGCATTTTTGGAGAAGATTGGATCTCATGCATCACAAATATTGAATAGAGACTAGAGTCTCTTTATATATAGAATTTTCTCAATTTTCCTACATTCCATGGTCGAGGAAACTCATTCCTATCCATATCTACTAGTTGATAAGATTTTTGCTTTACCACTTTGACTATTGAGTAAGAGCCCTCCCATTTTTAGGTTTAGTTTACCAACATTTTTTGATACTTCAACTTTATTAAGAATGAGGTCTCCGACCTGAGAACTTCTTGGTTGGACGTGTTTGTTGTAATACTTGGCCATGATTGGCCTATACCTTTGCATTTTTGAGTATGTATGCTATCATAGTTCATTGATCATTTCGAGGTCGAATTGCCTTTTAGTTTCATTCCTAATTGGGTTGTAATGAATCACTTGAGCTATATGTTGTATCAGTTCTACTAGGATCACTTAACCCTCAAGCCTTTACTCGTCCTCTGGCACTTTATCTTCCTTTAGATAAGCTTTAATTTCATTTTTCCAAGTGTGGTTGATTTTTGGATCTCATAAATATGATTTTAGTCAGTGCTAGTTATGGTGGGTTTGTCTGAGACCAAGAATGTGATGGTTCTATCCTTGGAACCTTTCATCGAACTGGCAAACTTGGATAAGACATTTATTTTTGCATTCTCTATTTTGGGGACTTGATTGAGTGTGAATTTCTTAAAACTATTGTTGCAATTTCTTAACCTCAACAAGATTTTTTTTCATGGTAGTTTCCTTTGCTTCAAAGTTCCCTTCAAATTGATCTACAACTAGTTGAGAGTCTATATTAGTTGCCAACTACTCAACTCTTTATCAATGGCATATCGACAAGGAAGGCTTTATATTTTGCTTCATTGTTGGTGACAAGGTAGTAAAGTATAATTGCGAAGTCGTATTCCTTAGTGTGGGGAGAGGGTATACAAATGTCTATTTCTCCTCTCGTATAAGTTGTTAATCCATCGATCTAGAGAGACTAATAGTTGGATTTAGTTCAATCTTAGTAGGAAGACCAATGAGCTCGACTACAAAGTCTGCTAGTACTTGCGCTTTTATAGTTGTTCAAGATTGAAAGGTGATGATGAACTCTTTTAACTTAATGGCTAATTTGGTTAGTCTTCCTAGCACATCTGGCTTTGATAGTACCTATTTTAGGTGTTGGTTTGTTAGCTCAATAATAGAGTGCAATTCAAAATAGGGCCTTGACTTCCTAGTTGCAATGACCAACACGAGGGAAAATTCTTTGATATTAAGGTAGTTGTGTTCTGGGCCATGTAGAGCTTTGTTGATTTAATACATCAATTTATGTGTGTTGAGCTATGTCAACCTAGAACCACACTAATTGCTGCTAATGAGATTGCTAGGTAAATATGTAAGACCTCCTTAACCATAGGCTTGGCAAGCATCAGAGGAGTAGATAAGTATTACTTTATGTCGATTAGGTCCTGGTTACATTTTTCCATCCACTGGAACTTTCTTGCATTCTTGAGAATTTTGAAAAATGGTAAACATTTGTTTGCTAGTCGGGCGATGAATCAACCCAACATTATGATCTTCCTAACCAATCTCTACACATTTTTTACCATTTTAGATGGTGTGATATCTTGAATTGCTTGTATCCTTTGCAGGTCAGTTTGCTTCTGTGCCTCTCTGACTAATCATGTAGCCTAAATTTTTTTCTCTTTTTACCTTGAATATGCATTTATTAGGGTTTAGTTTCATACCAAATGCCTTTAATATCAAGAGAGAATGATCAAGGTTGGTTCTGTGATTTTCTTCTTTTTTCTGTCTTGATAATCATGTTGTCGACATAAACTTCCATCATTCATTTGGTCTCACTTTTGAACATAAAGTTTGCCGATCTTTGATATGTTGCTCCTATACTCTTGAAACCAAAAGGCATGACCAGAAAATAGTACAAGCCATTGGACACCACAAAAGAGGTATTATTGTTGTCTTTGGGGGCTATAAAAATTTGATAGTACCCTTGGAAGGCATCCGTCATGCTCAAAAGATCACATTTTATAGTTAAATCAACTAATAAATCTATTTGAGGCAGTGGGTAAGGGTCTTTAGGATAAACTTTATTCAAATCAGTGAAATCATTTCACATCCTCCATTTAACCTAATTTTTAGGGACAAGAACTACATTACATAGCTAACTAGGGTATTGAATTTCTACAATGTATTGCCTCTAAAAGTTTATTGACCTCTTCGACAATAGTTTAGCATCTTTCTACATTGAAGGTCTTGGTCTTTCATTTGACAAGCTTAAATGAGAGGTGCACATTGAGGTGGTAGACGGTGATGAAGGGATAGATTCCTTGGAGGTTAGTAGCCTTCCAAGCAAAAATGTCAATGTTCAATGTTCTTTTTGAGGAAGTTGACCATCATGCATTCCATGTTGCTTCCTAAATTAGTCATAATTCTTAAAGTCTTGCCCAAATTTCCAAGCTTGAGTTATATAGCCTTGAATTCTTCAACTATTCAACCTTAGTTTCCTTTCCTTTTCTTTTTTGTTTATCTATTCCTATTTAGGTTTCGTTGCTAGGATGTCCCTCGAAGGTTTCAATTTTGGTTGATTTTCTATTTAGTTATCTCAAGCGAAATGGTGTAACAGCGTGAAGCCTCCTTTACATTATAGAGTAGCTCGTCTGTTCTTACAGCTATTGGGAATTTGACCTTTATATGGTAGGTCAAGATAATTGCTTTGAAATTATTCAATGCAGGCCTTTTAATTATGGCATTATAAGCAAAAGGCATGTCGACCCCCAAATAGTTAACTATCTGTGTCTACCATCTGGGTGCTTCTCCAAATGAGGTAAATTGATTAATGGATCCAACATAACTAATCTCAAACCCCCAAACCCCGCCAATGGGGTATGCATAGTTTCAAACTTAAGCTTTCCCAAATTCATCCACTTCAAAGTTGACAAGAAAATTATGTTTGCAAAACTGCATTGTCAACTAGAACTTTCCTCACTTCAAAGTTAGCAATTGCAACTGATGTAATGAAGGGGCAATCTAGTTGGTTGTTAGCCCTTTGGTGTTCGAGGTGCAAGAGGTCAGAATCAAAGAAAGAGATAGGCTATGCACTGGTGGAGAGTTGAAAAACTATTTCGACCATTACAGATTTAGTCAATTTCAATCTTTATTGGTTCTGCCTTCTCACTATTTTGGAATCTCCCCTAGCTAGTCCTTCTATAATAGTGTCGATCACTCATCATAGAGTAGGACGTTAATCATCAATTTTTCTCTTTCCTTTGTTATCTTTTCTTAAACTGACTGACCTTTTTCTTTAGGGAGTTTGGTTGGCCCAGCCCATCTCTTGTTTGCCTTTCTCATCTATAAAATTCTTCAGATGTCTTTATTGAATGAGCTATTTGATTTCATCATGCAGGATGAAGTAGTTTTTTGTATCATGTCCTTCTATTTGTGGAAATGATAATATTTTTTGCATCTCTTCATGGCCACGATTTTTTTTAACTTTTAGGGCTTTTTGAAGAGGCTATCATTCTAGATAGTGAACAAGACCTCATTCCTAACAATGTTCAGTAGGGTATAGTTGTGAAACCTCTTGATGAGGGATCTATGGCCATCTATCTGCCATCTATTTTCTTTTTCTTTACCCTTCTTCTTATTATTTTCAGGGTTCCCATACATCACTCTATTCATATCTTTTTGAGTCATATACATCTCAGTGAGGATAAGTAGCTTCTTCATCGATCATGGTCTTTCCTAGACTAGAGCATTGGCGTATTTCTTGTATTTGAGACCAATGAACAGTATCTCAATTAAAAAGTCAATTCTAAGACTGTTGATCTTCAGTACTTTAGTATTAAATTTGGCAAAGAAATCCCCAAGAGATTATCCCTTATTTTATTTCACTATATGCAAGTGTGTATGGGAGAGTTTTGCTTTCCTTCTGCAAGCAAACTAATAGTGGAACTTGCCCCAAAGTTGATCATAGGAGAAAATAGATGTTGGTTCCATCTTAACAAACTAGTCAAGTGTTATTCCCTGTGACCAACATCTTGGCATGAATGTGCTCATTGTGCCCATAAAGCTATATCATATGCTTGAACTAGAGTATGTACTCTTTTGGGTTAGTTGAACCATCATATCGAGATAAACCAGTTAAAATCTTTACATCAATGGATAAACACTCATTGATTATCTCCTGAATAAATGATGACTCCTGCTCACGGTGGAGTCAAGACATACTGTCATACTAGGGGATTTTTTCTGTGTTTTACCTAAAAATTTCCTTGAGGTATCTATTTAACTACTGGACTGGGTGTGACACCTTTTCCCATTTTTCTTGACCTATCTATGATAGGTTTTTGCTTGGCTGAGGCCTCATCTTTCATTTGACCCTATTGTGCTGCTACTCAAATGGGTTAAGCAAGATGCTCCACAGAATTGGCTACCATTTCCTAAGGATATAGATGGGTCTTATCTTATAGAAATTGACCTAGACTATTGTCATGTTGATTAGGTAGGCGACGTGTCTCAGGCCTTGCCATGTTTTCATTTTGGAGCCTTTAGTTGTGATGAGAGAGATTGGGGATAGCGTTGGCGGCTACTCTAAGATGGTTATTGTACTTTTGCAAAGCCCTTGGTAACTAAGTTGAGATTCGGGCTAATATCTATTTGTTTATCATCTACATAAAGTACGACATAGTCAAGGTTACCACTTGCGAGGGTTGTGAGCTAGGCCTAGCCATATTTTGTTCTTATTGGGAATGAGTGGGAAAGGTTGAGGAACTTTTAGTCTTTTCCTTATCTAAAATAGCTCTCTTTGTGTTTACCATTTGCTTAGGCTACGGACTCTAGTTCGTATAGATAATGTCAAATGATGATGGTTGGATATGTGAATGAAAACATTGGGCTCTGGTCCATTATAGTAGAGCAAAAAATGAACTGGAGATAAGTTTTAGGATGGGAGTGGGTCAAATCCTACAACCAATCAACATATGTCATGCTAGCCAATGGGGTCCTGGGCTAAGGCACTGTGACACTCAAATTAGTTTAATCGACTAGAATTTAAAGTAGTAGAATGAAGGTTAAAGTTATTGTGAACATACCTCATGAAGGGCTGCAATGGGGTATTTATAGTCTCTTGTAAAAAGTTAAAATATCTATGATGCCCTTGTTCATATAGTGAGAGCTCTTATCTTTGTTTGAGGACGTTTAGGTCTTTCTCTGCCTAAAACCCTTCTCCAAGTCCGCATCCCTCTTTCTTTTGGGATATGGAGGAGTTTTTTGTATTTAAAGTGGAGACATGTTGGTGGTATGGTGGAGACACGTTTCTTAACTATGGAGGCGCACCACCTACCAGCATGTTTAATAAGGTAGAGTGGTGGTTGAGTTACATGTAATGCGATAATGATCAATGATGAGTCCTGTTTCTCGAATTGACCTATTTTAGTCGAGATATTTCCTTGCCTGTGAGTCTCTTAGCCATGTTTCGGTTGAAAGATGGACTTTCTAGGGCCTAAAGGCCTCTTTAGCCAAGGGCCTATTGACCATACTCGAGCTAATAGACAACTTTCTAGTCAACTGAGGGGCTGATAGCTTTTATTAGCTAACTGGCCTAATGCATTCTTGGGCTTAGTTCAATTCCCTATATCAAGTGGGTTTTAAGATACTTTTTCAAGTGCATGATGGATTTGGGTTTAAGAAAAGCCCTTCCCAACTTGCTTTAGTACCAAACCAAATTCAAATTGATACCCCTAAATAGAATAGTTGAGATGGCCCATAAAGAATAAAATATATATGTTAGATTCATATGAACAAATTGTTATGATAATTCAATTTTAGGAAAATTATTAGAAACACTTTAAAATATATATGTTTATGATGATGGTATGAATAATTTGGTAATATATTAGGCTATGATCCTATCCAATCGACCAAATGAGAGGTCAAGAAAAATGTTTGATGATGTAGTTGGGTCGAGTCTTGCAACCAATAGCACACATTAGGCTAGCCAAGGTGGCCTTAGCTAAGGCATTCAGACGCTCAGATTAGTATTTAATTGACCAGAAAGAAGAGTAGCATAGTGAGGGCTTTGAGTAATAATGGGCATACTTTGCTGAAAGTTGGCAATATAGAGAGGATGATCTATCCATGATGCTCTTGTGTATACAAAAAATGCCTTTGTCCTTACTTGAGGACCCTTAAATTTTTTCCATTTTGTGTACTATGCCAGATGGCACCTCTTCAACTCCATAGAACATGGTGGTACACAGGTAATATATATTATCTTGGTACTGTAGAAAAATAGTATAGGTGATGGCATATTTCATTAATGCGGAGGCATGTCGCCTGTTATAGCATTCAATCTATTCGACCTCCTAAGGTTAAAGTGCATGCTTGCCTATAAGTTACTTGCGCAGGCTTCGGTCAACATAATGGAACTTTGTTGGAGTTAAACACCTTACTGGTTAGGTGCTAAGCAAACATTTTTGACTTGATCAACCATATTTTGGTTGACTGGTCAAGATATGATACTTATGTTGGTAGGAAGCCTAGTGAGGTTGGCTCCAGTTGATAGCCTGGTTGATCACCAATTTGTTGGGCTTGATAGCCAATTGGGTTGTTCCATGTCATATCTTTTGTCTGGTCTAATGTTATTGGGTTAGCCATGTTAGGCTATCTCATATCATGAGTTCTCTACTCTCGAGTCCCGATTAAAATGTTCGACAAGAAGAAATAGGGTGTAGCTGATTTGCAAGGATTGGATTTGCTCGATGAGGAGTTTAACACATTAATAATGTTTATGTTTCAAAAGTCAACTAGGGTTCTAATGCATTTAATATGATTATCACACTAAGTAGCGTGGAATGCCAACTAGCGAATGTGCAATAATTGCACAGTAGCTGATCAGATTAATTGATTAGCTTACACACTGGATGAGGCCTATAAATAGGCATGGTGAAAAGTTTCATTTTCACTTTTACGACTTCCTGAGAGGTCGAACATAAGATTTATTGCTCTTTCCATTAATTAAGTCTTATTTTAATCTTACTAATTGTGTAAGTTTTCTGTAATCCTGATCACATTTCATTCTCCCTTATTTTGATCATATTTTTTATATCTAATATTTTGAGAGTGTTTCGTAAGGATAGCAACATGGGGAGTGACAGTGAAGAGACTTGGTTAGATATGGATTTGACCAGGGTGAGAGATGGTTCAATAAGAGAGTTTAGTAATTCTTTGAGTGATAGCAAAACTTCTTCTAGTAGCTCGAGAGATATTTGAGGTAAGACTAGGGATGGGGCTAGGCCAAGTCAACCTCTTGTGTCTCATGGTCAGTTGTTCACATCCAACTACTATAGTGAAATCATATCCAAGACCACAACTAGCGACCTTGAGCTGCTTAGGTGGTTGTATCATATTCCCCGAGGTTTGACTTGATCATCCTTGGAATGACTACGTGATGTACCGACCCCTATCAGATGCACAATGATATTGGAGGAGGCCCTGAAATATGGGCTATGATTTCCTTTATCACAATCCATAGTTGATCTTTTAAATGGTCTTCAAGTTTGCATTACTTGGCTCATTCCTAATTATTTTTTGACCTTGCACAGTTTCATTATCTTCATGCCAATATATGACTAGCCTCCAACTTTTGTCAACTTTTCTAATTTGTTCCACCTCTCGATGTCCTGTAAGTCGGGAAGAACCAAGAAGTCGGGCTTCTATTATCTCACAATGCGCCTTTATTGAACATTTTTGGTGACTCCCTCCTCTTTACATGGTCAAGAGTGGAAGAAATGATATTTTTTTGTTTGAGCTCCTGGGGATGTCGTGTTTAACATAGCTAGGAGTGGTTGAGAGGTCATGTTGAAATGCTAGTGTATAAGAACCCCATCCTAATACTTTCATTCCTGACCTAGTTAAGTTTGGTTAAATAGAGCATTGGGGTACATTAAGGAAAGGAACTTAGTGCTGGCAAGCGTATTACCTGACCAGTTGGGTTTGCCTGTCGATGCTAGACTAAGTAGATATTGTAGCCGACCTACTTTACTTAAAATTTTTGTTCGTGTTTAACTTTTTAGTTGATTTTAATTGTTTGCTTTGTTGTCATTCTAGTCAAGCTGAAATTATGAATTACACACGAGCTCAAATGATGGCACATTAACAAAGAGCGTAAGAGCATCGCCAGATAGACGCATGTCGAG